>JASBQJ010638316.1:0-11877 GCA_030264955.1 Desmognathus apalachicolae | reverse complement strand
TTTTCTTTATTATTACATTGGAGCAGAGTGCATGTGTCTTGCTTTTTTGTTGTGATGTGTTGTGCTGATAACATGTATTGCACTTTATGCCATTCAGCCATTGGCTTTTTCACTAGTGATTTTAAGTTTCTGTGTGAAGCTTTGGTGGATTGAAGTAATAAATTGCTGTTTCTTCATTGCAGTACTATGTTTTTGTAAATTTGTGACTAAAGTTCCACAGTATGCATTGCTCCTGGGTTCATCTACATGACCCTTCAACTTTTGGCCTCTCTTGTGATCATTTTACCCAAAGGCTGATCTCCGCATCGTGAATCAACTTTTCCTCTAGTCAAGTATCTAAATGAAGCTATTTGTGAACTCTTCGACCAAGGAAGGGGCCTGCCCTGCTCTGGCAATTGTCTGACTTGGAGCTCTGGACAGACAATTGATGCAAGCAAAACAACACCCCGAATGCATCTAGAGAGGTAGAGGGGAGGGGATCTTAACATCATGGCTCTTCACACGCAATATGCTTCCTATCTGGGGGAACAGTATGCCTGGGTCTGTCACTGAAAGTTAAGCCCTTTGGGTTCCAGGAGGTGGGCAAACATATGCTATCTGAACTGAGATAATTCTGCACATGGCCTTATCTTGCAATGGGTAACTGGCACTGCACCAATAGGCTTCAGCACACAATGCACACGACCGCTGGCCAGCGAGACATGTGCTTGTAAATGACTCCGTCTAATGTAACAAAAAAATAGTTAACTATAAATTCATTCATTCATTCATTATATTTGTATTGTGCATCAGCTATCTGCAGACTTTGTGGCAGTAAAGCATGTACACAACAGCATCCCCTGTTGTGCAAATTCATTGCACATTCACAGGCACTTCCCTTTCTTCCTATCCTGGACCAGCCACCCCTGGCAGCAAAGAGCCTTACCGGGAAATGTCTCCCCCCAGAGACAGCCCAATCGCCCATGGTGGGTGCTGGCCTGCAGAGTTGCGGACAATCGCTATATTATGGGTTTATATGGCACGCTGGCTAGTTGTTACTTAATGAAGAAGCCGGAAGTAGAGCTGAGTGAGCCTGAAATGTTTCAGCACGAGCCTAGCCCAAGCCCAATCACAAGTCAAGCCCGCACATGCGACATTGTATAAATGCAATGCATTTATACACTGTAGAGTGACAATGTATAAATGCAGTACATTTATACATTTTACTGAAACAATGTAGAGCGACAATGTATGATTGCAGTGCATTTATACATAATCGCTCAAGGCTACATTATGCAGAGCATTTACTGTGCCCTTCATATCTGAGCTCCTGGGCTTGAGCCGGGCTCTTGGGCTAAACTCCTGCCAAGCCAGAGCCAAGCCCATCAGGGCTCTTCTAGCTCTACCCAGAAGCGGGTGCATGAATGTTGGGTTGAAAGGGTCGGGGCTGTATATGCATACAGACTAAATCAGCGTCCAAGTCGAAGGTGAAAGACACACATTACAGGTGCACATGTATAATCTAAAAATGCTGCCATGTTGGAGGTGAAAAGCAATCATGGTTGGTATGTATAGATGTATACATAAAGTACAAACATGAGAACCTTACTACAAGTGATACAAACACACAATGTAAATATAGATCAGAGCTCTAAACAGCAATTTAAACCAACCACATGGCTTCTAGGTCTAATGATCCAATTCTGGTCACGTTCATTCAATTTTTTCAGCGTTTGATCACCAGGTTTTCCATGCACTTTCTCATTAATAGTCCATTCTAGCTATTCAAATGAATGGTGGTGTAAAATGCAAAGTTTTGCTAGAGGGGCTCTGGTAACCTTATTGTTGATGCAGATTTTGTGTTCAGGGAGCCTTTCTATTATTTTGCATTTTGGTTTTCCTACATAAATCTTGTTACCTGGGCAGTGCATCGTGCCCCCACAATTTAGGTATTCAAGTTAGTGTATTCCTTTTTTACAGAATGGTAGCGAATCCTAGTGTCAGTTCATAGGAGCAATTGGTGAAGGGACAAAGGGAACAAACAGCACAGGGGGCATAACCCACAAGTGGTGAAAGTTGTAACATGATTCTAACGTCCGATCTAACACTTTTTTTGTACTTGTGGACATAAGTATGGGACTAGCAAGCTTTTCAAATTGCTACCACATTTGTTGACAAAAAGCAATCTCTACAATCTGGTCCAAAAAGAGAATCTGTGTCTTGCTTTTCTCTAGGGTAATAATCAGGGTTTTGTCACAGTGATTTACCATTTATGCATTTGTGGAAGTCTAGAATAGACTGTTCACTGACATTTCATATCACAAAAATGGTGTTCAAACAGGATTCCCATTTACTTATGCATTTTTTTTTAAAATGTTAAGCTGAGAGTAGATTTGTTTTCTCTAAATATTGACAACAGATGGGACTGTGAGGGAGTGGGCAAATGATTCTCCATAGCCATACCATCTATTTGTGCATACAGGTATGTATGTATGTATGTATGTATGTATGTATGTAGCGAAACTTTGATAGCACAACTGCGACCCAGAGGGCATCCTGGTGCTTGGAGGGAACAGTCACCAGTAGCCTACTGAAAGTTTATGATCGAAAAAGGTGAATTTTAAGAGCTCTTCGAAAGGAGAAAGGAGCAGAAATGGCATGCAAAGCAATTGGGAGAGGGCTCTAAAGAACTGGAACAAGAGAAAAGAAGGCACGACCACTAGACAGGGTCATAAAGGTCCATAGGACAGTCAGGAGTAGGCCAAGTGCAGAGATTGAAGAGGAAAATAGGGGCGGAGTTGATTCTGGAGGAAACTGGCAGGAGTATGGTAAAAAGCCCTAAAAGCCATACACAGGGCTTTACATTTGATTTGTTTCCGATCTGGAAGCCAATGGAGTCAAGGCAAAACGGGGGACATATGCGCACATCGTGGCATATTAGCAGCCAGACGTACAGCAGAATTTTGAAGAATTTGCAAGCGCAGTATTAGGTCATCAGGCGGGCCTAGGTGTATACCGTTGAAATAGTCAACAGCACTCATTACTGAGGCTGTGACTACAGGTGGACGGAGTTGATCCAGAACATAAGCAAGAAATCTTCAAGTATCTTCCCTTTCAAAGAGCCATTGAATATAAAGAAGTTATTCTTGAAGGAAATTTCTGTAGTCTAAATAATAAAAGAATTGGGTACCTGAGAGTTGGTGGTGTTTTTCTCTACAGTGTTTTTAACATCCTCTAGAGTGGCATCTTGGGGAACAACTCAGAGAACACATCAAAATTCCTATTTTGCACAGTATTGATGATATCATTGCTGTTAGTAGTAAATCATCTCAAATGGGGCATAAAGTGTTTGCAGAGAATATGTGACACATCAGTGAACCTATGGTTACATGAGTACAATGGTGTCCACTGACAGGGCCAGACTGGGACCCCAAACCAGCCCTGGAAAAAAATATCAGACCAGCCCTTCATTTTGGCAAACAAGTACACACAGTGATTGAGAGCAGGCAAGAACATGTATGCATCCCTGCTCCATAAAAAAATTGCTGTATGGCAAAACATTTGTTCAACATTTTATACTCATTGTGAGTATGCAGTTTTTTCTATCCATGAAACAGGCTCAGGGCACTGACTTATTCTCTAAGTTCTACCCTTAAAAATATGTGAATAAGAATCCCTAAATGCTAGCATTTGATTCTGTTCTTTCTAAAGATAAAGGAACTGAAGCACATTTGCAAATGTTTTGTTGGGTGGAACAGTGGGCAAATCCCCTGTGCTTTCACTCCAATGGACACCAGTTCAAATCCCAATCTTGCCAAATGTGAAATTAAAAAATATAAACAATTTGAAAAAGCAATTACTACATGAAATAGGTATACAAATGCAGGTGGCCAGTGTGCTCAAAGGGTTCCCCTGAGAGCACACATGGCCCCCAGGGGAAATCCCAACACCGGCCCACTGGGGATTTTCCTGGTATCCCACTCGGCAAGCCCGGCCCTGTCCACTGACCTTAGAAATAGTGAACATATGTATATTTTAGAAGAGTAAAAGCGATTGAGGCTGCTTTATAAAAGGGCTCTGGAAGCTGCCAGAGCTTTGCAGGAGCTCTTTTTCCCTGCCTAACCAATTGCAAAAGGATACATTAAGCCTTTGGCTCCACTTTCACTTTTTTAGGAATGCAGCTAACGAATTTCAGCCACCTGGGTAGCTTAACAACTGTCAGCTTTTCCTTGGTTCTGATTTCACTTGCACTTTCATAGGAATGCAGTTAATCTATTTCAGCCATCTGGGTTTCAGTTTAATGTACACTCTGGCATGTGCTCTCACCCACCCTACCACTGCTCCACTCCCACTCTCTTTCTTAACCACACCTTCCTACCCCTCACTTACACTGTCTATCTCACACCCTACCCCTCCATTTCCAGTCTCCCACAATTCCACCCACTGTCTCTCTCACCCCTACTCTCTCACCCCTCAAACGCCAGTCGTTCTTACACCCACTCACTCACTGTTTCACCTCACCAACTCAACATTCCACCCACTGTCTCACCCCCACCCTCCTACCTCTCAACTCTGTCTCCCTCACCCCCTTCCTCCCATCCCTCCACACCCACTATCTCTCACCCAATTCTCCCACCAATTCATATGCATTGTCTCTCTCACTGACTCTCCTTCCACCCCTTGACCGCCACTGTCTCTTATTCCAAACGGCTCCCTCATCCACCCCAATGTCTTTTTCACCATACCATTTTTCAGTCCCACTGTCTACTTCACTCCACCCTCCCACCCCGCCACTCAAACTGTCTCGCTCAATCCCCTCTTCCAACCATTCCAATCCCATTGCCCCTCACTCCCACCATCCCCATCCCACCAATTTCACTGTCTCTCACACACCCACCTACCTAACCCTCCACTCTTTCTCACCACCAGCCTCCCATCCCTCCACTCCTACTATCTCTCACCCCCACCCACCAAGCCCTACATTTCCACTGACTCGCTCACCAATCTTCTATCTCTCTTGCTCCCAAATAGAAAAGATGGGCTGAGTTATCTCTTCTGGGATTCAAACACTGTAGTGCAAACCTACCACCCCAGCAGTAGTCACCCAACCCACCATAAAAGTCTATATAGGTTTTAGGTTTTCTCTACTTCTTGCTTTGTGTGCTTCTATACCTTGCAGTATTATGTGGCACCAGTTTTGTTTTAATGTGAAATCCCCAAAAATTGGTAAATGTACACACATGGGCTTGAAGAAATTAGTAACATTCTCTGTGTTTTTCCTGGCAGAACCCTTTTTCATGATATGTTTTAATGTTCATTTCTCTTAATATATATAATAGAATATTCTCATCTAAGGTAAAAGAAAATGAAAGATTTTGCCAAAAATAGGCATATTTTGAGGGGCGACAAATATATCTCTGGCCGGGCTTGTTGTCTGACCATAGGATATCCCTGATTTCTAGACTTCTTCCTGGACAAGTTACAATTTTGTCATGCCATATTCCTGCCAGCGCGCTCAATGCACCAGATCTTTGTGTTTAACACTCAATTGTGAGAGTGCAGAAGTAGTCTCTCCTCTTCTGCACTGTTGTCATGTAGTATCTCACATCAGATGCTGGATTTCCAAGCTATATAGAGGCACTGGGCTCATGTGCTCTAGTCATCAGATGCTACTGTACTCTGGTCCAGCAGCCGGGTAATTTGTCCTTGCAATTCTTTATGTGTTCATTTTTTCAGATTGCTGAATTCCTGATATGCTACTTATGTGTCCTAAAAGATGCACTCTCATTCCATCTGAATAGTAATAACAGTTGAGAAAATAAACGTTCTTCTTTCCCCTGCATTGCCTAGTCTCTGCCCTTAAAATGTCTTCTCTAATAAGATCTCCCAATTTCAGAATTCTGCTTTTCAGTAACACCTGCTACGCTCTTATTTTAGATTCAGGCCCTTCCTTGATATTTGCCTTCAGTTCCATTTTTCAGCCTCCTTCTGACACCTCATTGCACTTTGTGACTTTCAGACTGAATCCATACCAGCCGATCTAATTCTAAAGCCCCAGGTTGCAACTATTTTCTAAAAGGCCACAAACATTCCTGCCACAGATGACAAACAAATGTAAATGTCGGTGTCTGTTGTAAACTAACTCTTAAGTTGGGCACAGTCTCACCAGAATTCACAGCTTGTGCTCTGACTTCACACCATTCCAAAGTTCCACTGGCTATATCAGTGGAGTCAGTTTAGAATATGCCACCATTTTGTAGCCTGATCTTATACTATCAACTTGTAATAAAGGTGGCTCCTACATCTGAGCATACACTTTCTACTGTGTTCATCTACAGTTTACAGGTATCCCATCTTGTTAGCAATGTTGTTTTGTCATTTGACACTTTAATCAAGTCATTTTGACTGAATTTTTGTGTATTTCTGTAGAGTGTCGACAGAATTTTTCTTGATGTGCACTTACAGAGAATACTGTCATCCTCCGACGACGTTCGCGTATATTAGGTGGCGTTAGGGTCACTATCACACGCGTCCGACACCCTTTCGCTTTGCCTCATTCACAACATCCCTCGTGGGCAAATCACAATGCAGGACTCATCGACCAATCCGAGCGCGTGGTCATCAGCCAATCACGGCACGCGTACTCCGGCACAGACACTACATAGTGTTTGTGCTTCCGCAGTCCGGCGCGGATTATCAAGCCGGTACGCTGTCTTGCTCTTCGCCCCTCGCAGTTTCCTTGGCTACAGTTTGCCTTGCAGTTTGCCTCGCAGTTTGCCCTGGTCCGTGAGTATTCCGTGGCCATTGTCCTTTTTTCTCCTTCGCTCCTTGGTTCCTTCGTTTTGAGTCTGGCTCCCTTCTCTCCTTAGTTCTGCTCTTCGTTATTCTGTTGGCAGGGTGCTTTTCCATTTGTGTTCTCTTGTTGTTATAGAGACAGCTCGGGTTTGGTATAGAGCTTTTATTCTTACCCCTTTGTTATTCTCTCCTTGTTCCCCAGTCTGGTCTGCCTAATTCTTTATGGTTCCTCTGGTATAATTTGGTACAAGCGTGTTTTCTTGCTTTGGTGCTTTAGGACAGTTTAACGTCAGCTACTCTTAGGTTCCTGTTCTTGAGTCCCGCCTTTAGTATTAGTCTAGTTCCTTGTTTTGATAGCTCCATTAGGTTGCAGTCCTCTAGTCCCTCCCCGCTTGCAAGTTGTCTCCTTTATTGGGCACGCTTTGTACCACTCTGGGTTTTTCTTCCTATTATAGGTTTTCCCAGAGAACTTGGCGTTTCTCCGCCAACAGTAATTCGTATACGACTACTGTGGGCGGCGTCTCGCACACTCAACACTACGCTTGGATACAGAGGTAAGCCTGCCAGAACGTGACAAATACATTTATTTTGGCTAGAAATAATAGCATTCGAATTGCACAGATTGGAGGATAGAATAGTAATTTATTTACTTCGATCATATTTTTGGTGATATTTGTGCACTCAAAAATAGTTCATGTCGAGATTATTACACTCTGCCAAAAGTATAAATGGTGTAAAATAACAGTCAATCAGTTTTGTGGGATAAAAGGGGCATTTGATTAAAAGAATTTCAGAAACAAGACGTATAACCCTTTTTACAGTTTCCCACAGAGTCCATACGGAAGATCCTATCCAGCATTCAGAAGACCAACACCTAACCACACCCTGCCAGCTAACACTACCAAGAATGAATGCAAGAAAAGGATGCCAGAAAAGAAACCCAAAGCACAAGGTGAGACACTCTTCTCTTCTCACTCTCCCACCTCAACTCTCACCACTTAAAGCAGACAGGTGGAAACTGAAGAGCCATGTCTACCCCGAAACTTGAGCTGCCACCTCATCTACCTAGTCATCCTCTTTCTTCCTCTTCTTTTGCCACTTTTACTAAAAGACTATGTAAAGGGAAAACTGTAAGGCCAAGCCAAACCAATTCTGAACTATCTCCTTTCACCTCTCCCTCACTCACTCTATTCTCTATCCTGCCTTTCCTTTCCCATGTCTTC
Organism: Desmognathus apalachicolae; assembly: GCA_030264955.1. Lineage (NCBI taxonomy): Eukaryota > Metazoa > Chordata > Amphibia > Caudata > Plethodontidae > Desmognathus > Desmognathus apalachicolae. Next base: position 3,880 of record JASBQJ010638316.1, on the reverse strand, counting down.
CCTACCATTTTTTTCCCTTCTCTTGTCTCTCTTTTTTTCTTCCTCTCAAGGCAGGAAGAGGAAAAGCTGGCAAATCAGATCTAGTCTCTTGCAGGCCCCTCTTGAAATACCCGCGTAAGTACTACAACCAGGGCATTTGCCGGCTACGCTACGATACTCCTTTGCAAGGGCGGCACTGATCAGAGGATTGAGGTGGCTCAAGCATCCCAAAATTATGATAGAAGACAAGCAGGTCATGGGGCAGTCAGACACTGGCATTCATTGTATGCATTGTTTCCTTATTTAGAAGTCTGAGCACTCGCCCAAATTTCAGGCTGGCTCCGCTACTGTCCTTCTGGAGTCACTGACGTGTTGTACATCCATGATAACATGATAGCATGGGCTCATTTGGGATCTTTACTTTCAGGAAACTGCTACATATCCTAAGCTTATCACCCCCCATACCCTTCATCGGCCTTTCATAGTTTTGTTTTGAGCATCACACTTTTCAAGGTGTGGCCAGCAGGTGTACATGGTAACGGAAAGAGGTCTGTGTATTTTCATTGCTGGGTGAGAACTCCATGAGATGCTACAGAATGAACAACTAAACAAATACATTCATTAATTCAAGCATCTCTCTTTTCCAAATTTTATTCTCATAGTTTTCCTGCATGATACAGGTATGTCTTAACAACATTTTGCACAAACAGTGTGGAACCTTCGCGAAGGTGGCACACGTGGGAATTGGTGTCGAATCACAGTGGAAATCTCCAGCCTCCCACGCCGTTGCCTTCTGAAGTTTTTGCCGGAGCATACCCCATTTCTTCCTGTGGTACAAAGAAGAAAATCAGGTAACTTAAGAGTTATACAGTGCAGCTGCAGAGAACAACAACGCCATAGTTATTCCATCTGGGTTATAAATTCTCTGTTTCAGAGCTTGCAGTAGCAGTCTTACACTTCTGTTGTCTTGTAACAAATTGGTTTTGCTACTAAACAAGTTCTTCTAATTGTATCAGGCTTGAATGGATGAAAGCAGTTACTCAATTTACCGAAATCATTGGATAGTGGAAAGGAAATAATATTTTTTTTCTTTTACCCTGCAATGACATCACAGGAACTGGCATCACAAGACACTGAACCCTGATTTACATCACAGAAAGTCACATCTTTAACATGGCTTATACATTCTACAATAAGTATCAATTCAATTCAAAGTAGTCTTTATTAACTTTTACAGTTTTACAAGACATACGATTTGATCTTACAAAAGCAGCATAAGGTAGGAATAATGATCATTAAAAGAGTTTCCAGTTTTTGAGAATAAAAACCATTTTCAAGAAACAGTAAATCTTCACTATGTCTTCGAATTTGTTTTCACTGATTATCCCAATAAAATCATATTCATCGGCACTCAAATTGTACTTCATTAGCCATTGAGTTCTCAAATGTGAAGTTAACAGACAATTTGTACATGGGTGTTTTACAGACGCTATTTCATCTATACAGTACATGCATTTTACCTGAGCTTCACTATGCTGGAATTCATTGTAGAAGCTTGGAAGCAAGCCTAGACGTAGTTTTATAAACACTCATAGTACTTTACAAGATTCACAGTTTCTCATGTATGGCTCGTAAAGATTATACTTTTGTTGTGAATGGAAGCAGTGAAGGTAACGACAAACAATGAGCATAGGTGGCGGAGAAATTTTCAACAAAGATGGCATTCTTTAAGTCAACCTGCCATAGCTTATCATATCCTGCCTCTTTCAGTATATGCACCACATTCGGGATAAATCTCTGGGAGGTTTGTACCATCTTCTTGATAAATGGGGATACAAAACCCGAGGCATAGGCCTCTCTCAGGCAGCATGTGACCAGCGTAGAGTTGGAATTACTTAGAGTCTTCCGCCAGTAGCTTAAGATTCTCCATTGTGCCATTGCTTTTAATGGGGGAATATCCAAATCTAAGAGTAGTGCCTCTATAGGGGCACATCGGGGCAACTGTAGGAGTGTTTTCCAAAAGTGTCCTTGCCATACCTTCCACCTGTCAGGGGTAGTAACAGCCCATATCTCACTTGCATATAGTGTCACTGCTTGCCACTTAGATGTATATAGTAAGTGGAGTGTGTCAACGCCCGAGTGTAATAATTGCTGTTTTATTTTGTTTAGGCTCACAACTATGCCCTTTGCTTTAATGTTTGTCATATCACTATGTGTATCCCATTTACCATCCCAAGAAAAGGTGACACCCAGATATTGGAAGGTTTTTACTTGGGTAAATCTACCCACTGGTGAGAGATAATCAGCCGAGATAGCCTTTTTCCCAAATGCCACAATATGGGAGTTTAAGCAGTTTATCTTTAACTCATTTACTTCGCAATATTCACACAGTTTGTCAATTGAAGCGTGAAGTCCCGCTGTTGTCAGATCTAACAATGCGGTATCGTCCGCGTAGGTTAGGATATTGATGGAGTGGGGGCCTATTTTTGGTGGTACTGCTTTTACTTTACTCAGGCAGGAGGGTAAATCTGCTATAAATAAATTAAATAGCAGGGGCGCAAGGACACATCCTTGTTTCAGGCCCGATGAAGTGTACACTCTCCTTGACAACTCATTCTGTGCTCCATAACGAATCTGAACCCATGTTTTGGAGTAAAGAAGAGCAATTGCTCGAACTAATGCTTCTTTTACTCCCATTTGTAGAAGTTTCCTCCCCCATAGTTTAGGCCTAGAGATTTTGTCAAAGGCCTTTTCGAAGTCTATGAAGGCCACATACAGTGGGTATTTCTTCACATTAAGATATTTATCGATTAGGAGATTCAGGATCATGACGTTGTCACTGGTCGAGTGACCCCGTCTAAATCCCGCCTGGGAGCTAATCAGCACATTGTTAGTCTCACACCACTCGGTTAGTTCTTCTAACACACCTTGCTGACTCTGCACGCCTCCTCTGCAGAGTCTGCCCTCAGCAGTCAATCTTCCAGGTAGGGGTACACCTGGATCCCCTGTCTCCTCAGAGCCACGGCAATTGGGGCCATACACTTTGTGAACATCCATGGGGCTGACTTCAGCCCGAAGGGCAGTACCTAGAACTGGAAGTGGTCTGACCCCATCACAAATCTCAGAAACCACTGGTAAAATAGCAGCACCAGGATGTGGAAGTAGGCGTCCTTTAGGTCGATTGACGTCATCCATTCCCCAGCTCTGACCAACGGTATGACAGATTGTAGTGTCAGATTGAAGGGAAGGTGGATTACAGACCGATTCAACCTGCGGAGTGCCAAGATGTGCCTGTACCCCACATCGCCCTTCTTGAGCACCAGAAAGTACCTGGACCTACAGAACCTCTCTCCAACCAGAGGACTAGGCCGATGGCTCCTTTCCTCAGCAACTCTTGCACCTCTGCATGAAGTTAAATGCTTCTGGCTGTTAAATGCTTCTGGCAAACAGTTCCGGGGGCAAGATCCCGGGGCCAACTGACGTACTGGAGCAAATGTCCCATGCTGATTGTGGCCAGAACCAAGGCATCCTCTATGATGCAACACCACTCCTGGCACAAAGGCAATTCCCCACCATGCTGCTCCTGACCGGTGGGGGAGCCCTTCTCCAGTCATTTGGAAGATTTATCGGCATGGGGTGTCAAACTTACCTTCGCCCTGGGCACCCTTTGAAGAAAGGATGACCTTGCCCTCAGGAATTAGGGCGCCATTACAGAAAACAGGAAGAATACAGATGACAACATAGGTTATTCAGGGGTGTAAAACAGCCGAGTCTTTACGGCTCGCCTGAAGCGCCAGGATGAAGGTTCAGAGGGGCGCTCTTTAGGTAGTGAGGCCCAGAGTATGGTTAATAATTAAGCAATTCATATCCAGAGTTCTCACGATTATTTTTTCATCCTATA
>JASBQJ010627258.1:0-12023 GCA_030264955.1 Desmognathus apalachicolae | reverse complement strand
CTTTAGTCCCTTCTTGATAGAACTACCAGGCCAGCAGCATCGGCGGCAGCTGCCCTAACCTTGTCACCCAAAACACCAAGGGATTTCTCTAACTTTGAGCTGGGCTCACTAAATGCTTATCTATCTAAAACACCAAAGCCTAGTACACAGGATGTTGTTGAAGATAATGTAATACCTGTACAGCCATCTACAAGTGACGAGGGTGCTTTAGCTCACGTGTCAATTGCCGATTCGGTGATTATGAATGAAAACAAATCTCCAACTTCGTCTACATGTAATTCACCTGAGGCTGTATTTTTCTCTATGCTGGTAGGACACAACTCGAGTTGTATTGAAGATCAGAACTCGATAGTGAGGAATAGTGGCTTAGAGTTGCCTGAGTTAACTGTTATTGAAACTGATAGTACGCGAGGAAACAATATCTCTAAAAGGATAGAGGAATATTATGAAAATGCATGTAAATTGCAAGAGCTTGCTAAAAAAAATTCATGAGGCAGGGATAGTACCACATGAGACCTGCTTACAAACACTTAAGGTAACACAGAGATTAGGGAGCAAGGTCACTACAAATACAGATGGAACAAAGCAAAACTCTCTGGATGGGGGCGGTGTATCTTATACTTCTAGTAATAGAGGTAACAACGTACTAATAACTAATTGAACTATTCCCCCAGGCGGACAACAAAAGACCTTCTTACCAGTTGCACATAATATCTACCCTATGTTTCAGTCTGTCCTGAGCATGGATGATGTGATCACCGACAAGCAGGCTGAGACTCAACAGAATTAAACACAGGCACTGAAGAGAGTGACAAAATAGTCCCAAAGAAATGTTTGAAAAAAACATGTGAAAAACAGAAAAAGAGATTTGAGGGCGATATCCACGTAGTCTAAGTTAGATACAAAGCTCAAAGGAGCAAAGATAGAATTGAATTTGAGGAGACCGAAGCAAACAAGACATCGATAGAGTGCCTATAGTGCTCTCTATGCGTACACGAAGGTGACATTAAAAAACTGTGTGCCTTAAGACTACGTGTACACAGTGGAAGAAATGATGGCTACGGCGGAGTATCAATGCCACAACGTAAAAGGTGCCAGAACAATGGAGAAAGACTCACATGTACCAGTTGGTGGAGCCGCTCACAAATCCATACAGCGAGTAATGGAACAGGCTCTCAAGAAAAATTCAATGGAGCCGCTCAAAAGTGAATGCTAACAAGTCTACAGAAGAAAAGAATGAAGAGGGGTACTCTTAGGTGCGCCGGGGTGCATGGGGCCGCACAAAACAGATAATAAACGAACACAAAGACCAACTTACAAGAGGAATTGGCTCAACAAAGTCAGGCGACTGCAGGCAGCTGTGGAGAAGCAACAAGCCAAAGGCCAATTAGTGACCAGCGGGGCGGCCAAACGGGTGAAAAGGCGGCCCACCTAAACCAACAAGCATAAACTTACCGGAAAATGGATCCAACAGGTAAACAGGGGCGGCGGGCTGCAAGCGTCAGCGATGCCGTGGTGCTCGAAAAGGGTCACGAGTGGGAGCTGTGCGGGAGGTCGTATAAATAGTGGTGCGCCTGCGCGGGAAGGAGAAGAGGCCCGCCGGCGCATGCGCATAGGTGCAAAAGACGGGCTGGGCCAGTGCGCATGCTTCCAGGAGTGGAGCCGGAGAGGGGGAAAGCAAACGTCTCAGAAAACGACAAAAGGGATGGAAAAAATGGAAAAAAAAGGGAGAGAACGAAATAGAAAGGCAGGTTAGGCAGAAGAATGCACTGAACAAATAACAAAAACAAATTCAAATAGTCAGCGGCTAAGTCGGTGTTGGCAGAAGCCAAACAGAGGGTTCCTGGTGGAGCTGATAACAGAAATTAAATATTTAGTCCTTCATTAAGTCCAGTGAGGTGGCACTTCGTCCTGATGATCCAGCGTTGCTCACGTTCGTGCAATCTTGTTTCCAAATCAGCCTCATTGCGTCCAGTCACTCTTTCGATGATATTCCATCTCAGATCTTCAAAACAATGTCCTTGTTCAATACAGTGTTGCACCATTGGTTCTGTGATAACCTTATTCTTAATACAGCTTCTGTGTTCTGACAATCTTTCCCGAATCTTACGTTTAGTTTTTCCAATGTACATTTTTCCACAGGGGCACTTAATCACATAGACAACTCCAGAGCTATTACAGTTAGTGAGACCCTTCTGTGACCATGGTGTACGCAATCCCAGGTCAATTTCCTTAGTACGTGTTGTGGTCCTGCAGAAAGTGCATGCACGTGAGCCACAGGGGGAGTGGCCAATAGCTGGAGGGAGTTGTAACAATTCGCGAGTATTTCTAGTTTGCACCTTCTTTTTAAGTGCACTGTGTACTAGGAAATTTTTTAGATTTTTGCTGCGTTTGTAGGCAAACACTGGACGCTGAAAATGACTTTTGCCTAAGTTCAGAACGTGCCAGTGTTTCCTGATAATGCTCTGGATGGTGGTAGAAGCATTGGAAAATGTAGTCACAAAAACCATTCGATTTAAAGTTGATTTGGGAGTAGCTGGTTTGAGAGTTGTCTCACGGTTGAAATACCTTGCTCTTTTCTGAGCTCTTTTGACAATGTTTACTGGAAAACCTCTTTCCAAGAGTTTCTCAGACAAGATCTTACTTTCCTCTAGGAATTCTGCAAGATCAGTACAGTTGCGGCGAATTCTAAGAAATTGGCCAAATGGCAAGTTTCTCTTGATATGTGGGGGATGGAAACTGCTGTAATGTAAACCTGCATTCCTGTCAGTAGCTTTCTTGTGAAGTGTGGTTTTGAGTTTACCATCAGAGTGATAAATGCGCAGGTCTAAAAAGGACAACGAGTCTTGGCTCCTCTCTAAGGTAAAATGTAAGTGAGGGTCAAGACTATTGATCCAGGTATGAAACAAATCAATTGAGGACTCGGTACCGTGCCAAATTACAAAGATATCATCTATGTACCGTTTCCATTCTTTGATATTGCCAGAGAAAGTGTTGTCCTCATTATAAATGAACTTCTGTTCGAAGTCATCAACATAAAGATTAGCTAGAGTAGGACCAAAGGTAGTGCCCATAGCGGTCCCCCCAATTTGTTCGTAAAAATCCTCATTGAAGGTGAAAAAGTTTTTGGTAAGGGCAAACTCAGTGGCCCACATGATGAAAGAGTCGGGGACTTCCAAATTGACAGTGCGCATGGTAAGTGTGCGTTTTATCACTTCCAGGGTGGCTTGCTGGGGTATTTTGGTGTAAAGGGATTCAATGTCCATAGAGAGGAGCCAATGGGACTGGTTATCAAATTCAAGACCTTCGACCAAATTAATAATGGCTGTACTGTTAAGTGTGAATGACCTCATGAGTGGTACAAATGGTTTGAGAAAGAAATCGGCAAATTGAGAGAGTGGCTCCAGTACTGAGCCAATGCCGGACACAATTGGTCTACCTGGAGGTTCAGTTTCATTTTTATGAATCTTGGGTAGTAGATATAGCACTGGACATCTAGGTGTCTTGGGTGTGAGGAAAGCGAATTCTTGCTTGCTGATCCATTCATTGTCTAATGCACGCTGGGATTCCCTAGCAACCACTACAGAGAGTTCTTTCGTGGGATCTTTTCTGATTTTTCTATAGCTATTGACATCTGAGAGTTGCCGTTCGGCCTCTTTAACGTACTTGTCTCTGTCCTGGATAACGATAGCTCCACCCTTATCGGCACTCTTGATAACAATATCTAAATTGTTACCAAGGGACCGTATGGCACTACGTTCTTTATTAGACAAATTAAAGAAGGTGTCAGAATCTTTTTTGCTAAGTGAAGAAATATCACGAAGCACTGCCTTTTCAAAAGTGACACTCTCTGGGGAATTCTTACTAAATGGAGGATGATACGTGGATGGTAATCGTAAGCCAGTGATATTATTGGAGACAAATTCTTCATTATCTTCAAAAAATTGTTGAAGACGTATTTTTCGCATGAGTGCCTTAAATTCTGAGAAAAAAGTGTACGTGTCATAAGTATTTGTGGGGACAAAACCCAGACCTCTTTCCAACACCATAGTCTGCTCATCAGTGAGTACATGACTAGAGATGTTGTGAATGAGAGATGTTTTGGGGGGTTCTAGTGGTACGGGCGTCCGCTCCGTAACGTGCTCTGACCTTGAGCTTGGGGCCAGTCTGTCTCTTCCTGGTCCTGTTCCTCTTCTAAAAAAGATACATGTCGTTGTGGGTGGGGTGTGAACCATGATGGAAGAGAATAATCCGGAAGGGATGGGTTCAAAAGAGGTGGGGGAGGTGGTGGTTGCTGTGGGAAAGATGGAGGGGGTGGGTACCAAGGGTTCCCTGATCCCCACCGCCATTGTTGAGGACGCCCTCTATTGCGTCTCCCTCTACCCCTACCCCTTCTGGGCCAGTAGGGATTCTGGTTATTATTGTCACTGTCACTGCTAGTGTCACTAAAGACAGAGTGTGGTTGGTAAGGGGTTTGCGTTTGTCTGGGATTCCTTGTTTGTCTTGCTCTTTTATCCTCCTGGTATTTGGCAGAAATATAAGGGAAAGCTATCTCATGTTTAAAGAAATGAACGTCTTTCTTAAGTTTGTTCAATTTATCGTTGAGCAAAAATTCTTTGAATTTCTTTGTTTCGCTATCTAATAATTCTAATCTCTTTTTAAGTTCTGTAGGATTAAGAGTCTCTTTTTCTGCAGCTAGTTTTTTCTTAAGATCTGCCTCTAACTCTTTTGCAACAATACAAGCAGTATCTATAATCAAAACCAACCACTCCCTTCCACATTTGTTTGCAATCTCACTCCATGTTCTGAGAAATTCTGGTCTATCTAAGAACAACCTAGGTTCATTAGATACCACCAGACCACTAGGGAGAACTTTACAACGAAGGTATTCGATCATTAATATCTCATGGTTCTCAGTCCGAATAAATCTTTTGTATAATTGCAAAAGCTCATCAGTATCTGGGATAGAACCGTGTTCCTCTAATGTAAAGGCACTGGTTCGTTTTAACAGCTCCTTAATGTGAGCGTCAAACCTCTCAGTGGCGGATGCTGCCTCTGACATACTAGAAAAAATCTAGTGAGGAAGAAACAAACAGAAAAACAACAAAAAACCTCACCGCCCAACGGGCGGAAGTACCTCCTACACAGAAAGAGGTCACGATGACTGCTAATAGCAGGACCATGCAGTCAGACTAATCTTAAACACGAAAAGATCCTGTCAAGGATAAGTGGGTTAACAGTTTCACACCGGGATGCTGAGTAGTCAATCACACATGTGCGTTGTTCAGTAGAAAACAGTACTTTAATTTTGGCTTAATACTTGCCAACTCATCTATAGGAAATTTGAAATATTTACATGCCCGCAAGTGGACAAACCAACTCTGTCTTATCTTCAGACAGAGTGAACACACTTTAATTTCTGGCTTGATATTTGCCAACTCATCTATACGAGATATATAACACACAACCACAAGTGGACAAATCAACTCTGTCTTTTTGTCAGACCGAGTAAACACACTGCAAAAAGGTGACCCCAAAGAAACAAAGCAGGCTAAAAACAATTAAAAACAATTAAAACATTTTCTAAACTCCAACATGTTTCGGCCATTGCTAATCTCTTTTTGGCCTTCGTCGGGGAGGAAAATGAGCCTTTGAGGTTGGGGTCACAACTATTGAAAGAAACAAAAAGGAGAAATTGTAATGGTTGAAGGCGATATCCATGTAAGCTACAATGTGATAAGCCGCCCAAAAGAACTATACAAGAAAGAATGAAGTAAGAAAATGCATCAGTAGAGTGCCTATAGTGCTCTCTATGTGTACACGGAGGTGAGCTCAAAATGCTAGATGCCTTGAAACTACGTGTACACAGTGAAAACAATTATGGCTATGGCGGAGTGTCAATGCCAAAAACGAAGATGGTGCCAGAAAAAAGGAGAAAGACTCACTCGTAAAACTAGGAGGAGCCGCTCAGGGTAACAGGCTGTTAAATGTAGCCGCTCGAGGGTATATGCTAACCAGTCTAGAAATAAAAGAAGGAGAGGGGTACTCTTAGGTGCGCAGGGGTGAGTGAGGCCGCACAGAGTCTAAAAAAGGCAAAACAAAAACCAACTTACAAAGGGAATATGCTCAACCAAGTACGTCTACTGCAGGCAGCTGTAAAGAAGCAAAAGGCCGATGGCGAATTAGCAGGGCGGCCAAAGCGGGCGGAGAGACGGCCCTCCAATGCTAACAGGAATTGCAAAACACAACTTACCAGTTTAACGGATCCGACGGGTACATAGGCGGCGGGCTGCAAAAGTCAGCGATGCCGTGGTGCGCAAGCCGGGTCACAAGTGGAAGTTGTGCAGGCAGACGTTTAAATAGTGATGCGCCTGCGCGGGAGAAAGAAGAGACCCGCCGGCGCATGCGCGTAGGTGCAAAAACGAGCCTGAGCAGTGCGCATGCTCCCAGGGGTAGAGCCAGTGACGGAGGGAAAGCAAGCGTCACAAGAAAACAATAAAGAGTACAGAAAAGATGAGATGAAAAGGACAGATGAAAAACGAAAAGGGCTTTAAAGAAATTATTTTGAAAAACGAAACAAGGGCTTTAAAGAAAAATTGTTTTCAAATGCATAAAACAGAAAACAGCAACAAGTTGTCTGTAATGTTGGCAGAAACAAGTGACAAGGATTAGATATTCAGTCCTTCATTAAGTCCAGTGAGATGGCACTTTGTCCGGATGATCCAACGTTGCTCTCGTTCGTGCAGTCTTGTTTCCAACTCAGCCTCATTGCGTCCAGTCACTTTTTCGATTATATTCCATCTCAGATCCTCAAAACAATGTCCTTGTGTGATACAATGTTGCACCATTGGTTCTGTGATAACCTTATTCTTAATACAGCTTCTGTGTTCTGACAATCTTTCACGAATCTTACGTTTAGTTTTTCCAATGTACATTTTCCCACAGGGGCATTTAATCACATAAACAACTCCAGAACTGTTACAGTTGGTGAGACCCTTCTGTGACCATGGTGTACGCAATCCTAGGTCAATATTCTTAGTACGTGTTGTAGTCCTGCAAAAAGTGCAGGCACGTGAGCCACAGGGGGAGTGGCCACTCGCAGGGGGGAGTTGTAACAATTCACGAGTACTTCTAGCTTGCACTCTCCTTTTGAGTGCACTGTGTACTAGGAAGTTTTTCAGATTCTTGCTGCGTTTATAGGCAAACACTGGACGTTGAAAATGACTCTTGCCTAAATTCAGAACGTGCCAGTGTTTCCTGATAATGCTCTGGATGGTGGTAGAGGCATTGGAAAAAGTAGTCACAAAAACCATACGGTTAAGAGCTGATTTGGGAGTAGCTGGTTTAAGAGTTGCCTCCCGGTTGAAATACCTTGCTCTTTTCTGAGCCCTTTTGACAATATTGACCGGAAAACCTCTTTCTAAGAGTTTCTCAGACAAAATCTTACTCTCCTCTAGGAATTCTGCAAGGTCAGTACAATTACGGCGAATTCTAAGAAATTGGCCAAATGGCAGGTTTCTCTTGATATGTGGAGGATGGAAGCTGCTGTAATGCAGACCTGCATTTCTGTCAGTGGCTTTCTTGTGAAGTGTTGTTTTGAGTTTACCATTAGAATGGTAAATGCGCAGGTCTAAAAAAGATAACGAGTCTTGGCTCCTCTCTAAGGTGAAATGAAGGTGGGGATCAAGGCTATTGATCCAGGTATGGAACAGATCAATAGAGGACTCGGTACCGTGCCAGATTACAAAGATATCATCTATGTACCGTTTCCATTCTTTGATATTGCCAGAGAAAGTGTTGTCTTCATTATAAATGAACTTATGTTCGAAATCATCAACATAAAGATTGGCTAGAGTGGGACCAAAGGTAGTGCCCATAGCGGTCCCCCCAATTTGCTCGTAGAATTCTTCATTAAAGGAGAAAAAGTTTTTTGTAAGGGCAAACTCGGTGGCCCACATGATGAAAGAATCGGGGACTTCCAGATTGACAGTGCGCATAGTAAGTGTGCGTTTTATCACCTCCAGGGTAGCTTGCTGGGGTATTTTGGTGTAAAGGGATTCGATGTCCATAGAGAGGAGCCAATGAGACTGGCTATCAAAATCAAGACCTTCAACCAAATTGATAATGGCTGTACTGTTGAGTGTGAATGACCTCATAAGTGGTACAAATGGTTTGAGAAAGAAATCGACAAACTGAGAGAGTGGCTCCAGTACAGAGCCGATACCAGATATAATCGGTCTACCTGGAGGTTCAGTCTCATTTTTATGAATCTTAGGTAGTAGATAGAGCACTGGACATCTAGGGGTCTTGGGAGTGAGGAAAGCAAATTCTTGTTTGCTGATCCATTCATTGTCCAAAGCACGCTGGGATTCCCTAGTGACCACTACAGAGAGTTCTTTTGTGGGGTCTTTTCTAATTCTCCTATAGCTGTTGGTATCTGAGAGTTGCCGTTCGGCTTCTTTGACATACTTATCTCTATCCTGGATGACGATGGCTCCACCCTTATCGGCGCTTTTGACAACAATATCTAAGTTGTTACCGAGGGACCGTATGGCGCTGCGTTCTTTATTGGACAAATTAAAAAAGGTATCAGAGTTTTTTTGAAGTGAGGAAATATCGCGAAGTACTGCCTTTTCAAAAGTGACACTTTCTGGAGAATTCTTGCTAAATGGGGGGTGGTACGTAGATGGTAAACGTAAGCCAGTGATGTTATTAGAAACAAATTCTTCATTATCTTCAAAGAATTGTTGAAGACGTATTTTCCGCATGAATGCCTTAAATTCCGAAAGAAAAGTGTACGTATCATAGGTATTTGTGGGGACAAAACCCAAGCCTTTTTCTAACACCATGGTCTGCTCTTCAGTGAGTACATGACTGGAGATGTTATGAATGAGAGATTTTTTGGGGGGTCTTAATGATACGGGCGTCCGCTCCGTAAAGTGCTCTGTCCCTGGGCTTGGGGCCAGTCTGTCTCTTCTTGGTCCTGGTCCTGTTCTAAAAAAGATACATGTCGTTGTGGATGGGGTGTGAACCAAGACGGAAGGGAATAATCCGGAAGGGATGGGTTCAGGGGAGGTGGGGGAGGTGGTGGTGGTTGCTGTGGGAAAGATGGGGGGGGTTGGTACCAAGGATTCCCTGATCCCCACCGCCATTGCTGAGGACGCCCTCTGTTGCGTCTCCCTCTGCCTCTACCTCTTCTGGGCCAGTAAGGATTCTGGTTATTATTGTCACTGTCACTACTAGTGTCGCTAAAGACAGAGTGTGGTTGATAAGGAGTTTGTGGTTGCCTGGGGTTTCTTGTCTGTCTTGCTCTTTTTTCTTCCTGGTATTTGGCAGAAATATAGGGAAAAGCTATCTCATGTTTAAAGAAATGCACGTCTTTCTTAAGTTTGTTCAATTTATCGGTAAGCAAAAAATCTTTAAATTTCTTTGTTTCGCTATCTAACAATTCTAGTCTCTTTTTAAGTTCTGTTGGGTTAAGAGTCTCTTTTTCAGCAGCTAGTTTTGTCTTAAGATCTGCCTCCAATTCTTTTGCAACAATACAAGCGGTATCTATGATCAGAACCAACCACTCTCTTCCACATTTATTTGCAATCTCACTCCATGTTCTGAGAAATTCAGGTCTATCTAAAAACAACCTTGGTTCATTGGATACCACCAAACCACTAGGAAGAACTTTACATCGAAGGTACTCGATCATTAATACCTCATGGTTCTCTGTACGAATAAATCTTTTATACAATTGCAAAAGCTCATCAGTGTCTGGGATAGAACCGTGTTCCTCTAGTGTAAAGGCACTGGTTCGTTTTAACAATTCCTTAATGTGAGCATCAAATCTCTCAGTGGCGGATGCTGCCTCTGACATACTAGAAAAAATCTAGTGGAGAAGAAAAAAACAAAAAAACCTCACCGCCCAACGGGCGGAAGTACCTCCTACACAAAAAGAGGTCACGATGACTGCTAATAGCAGGACCATGCAGTCGGGCTAATCTTAAACACAAAGAGATCCTGTCAAGGATACGTAAGTTAATAGTTTCACACCGGGATGCTAGGCAGTCAATCACACAGGTGCGTTGTTCAGTAGTAAACAGTATTTAATTACTGGCTTATTACATGCCAGCTCATCTCTCAGAAATTCGAAATATTTACATGCCCGCAGAGGGGCAACACAGCTCTGTCTTACCTTCAGACAGAGTGAACACTGTAAAACATAGTGAACAATACTTTAATTTCTGGCTAATTGTTTGCCAACTCATCTATATGAAATGCAAAATATATAACACACAACCGCAAGTGAGAAAATCAACTCTGTCTTGATTGCAGACCGAGTAAACACACTGCAAAAAAGAGGTGACCCCAGGAAGACAGAACAGGCTAAAAACAATTAAAAACAATTAAAACATTTTCTAAACTCCAACATGTTTCAGCCATTGCTAATCTCTTTTTGGCCTTCGTCGGGGAGGAAAATGAGCCTTTGAGGTGGGGTCACAACTATTGAAAGAAACAAAAGAGAAGAAATTGTAATGGTTGAAGGCGATAACCATGTAGTCTACAATGGACCGCCCGTGAAGAACTAAACAGGAAAGGATAAAGCTAGAGAATAATCGGTAGAGTGCCTATGGTGCTCTCTATGTGTACACGGAAGTGGCCTCAAAAGCTAAGTGCCTAGATACTACGTGTACACAGTGAAAACAAATATGGCTGTGGCTATGGCGGAGTGTCAAATGCCAAAAACGAAGAAAATAGAGGAGGACTCACTCGTATGGCTTGGAGGAGCCGCTTAGGGTGAGACGCTAAAGGTGGAGTAAGCAGGGACCATTAAATGCTGCCGCTCGAGGGTGTAAGCTACCCAATCTAGAAATAGAAGAAACAGAGAGACTCTCAGGTGCGCAGGGGTGAGTAGAGCCGCACGGGGTCCAAAAAAGGCAAAACAAAAGCCAACTTACAAAGGGAATATGCTCGACCAAGTAAATCTGCTGCGAGCTGCAGCTGAAAAGAAACAAACAACAGGCCAGTGTCAAATAAAAGACCAGCGAAATGGCCGGAGCAGGCGAGGGGAAGGCCCTCCTATGTTACCAGAATAATGCCAAACGCGACTTACCAGTTTAACGAATTCAACGGGTACACAGGCGGCGGGCTGCAAAAGTCAGCGGTGCCGTGGTGCGCAAGCCGGGTCACAAGTAGAGGCTGTGCAGGCAGACGTTTATATGGTGACGCGCCTGCGCGGGAGAAAGAAGAGACCCGCCGGCGCATGCGCATAGGTGCAAAAACGGGCCTGAGCGGTGCGCATGCTCGTGGGAGTGGAGCCAGGGACAGGATCACCAGAAAATAATAGGGAGTATAAAAAGGAAGATGAAAAGGAAAGATAAGAAACGAAATAAGGGCTTAAGAGAGAAGGAAATTTTCTAAAAAAACATATAACAGAAAGCAACAACAAAATGTCTGTAAAATTGGCAGAAAAAAGTGACAAGGATTAGATATTCAGTCCTTCATTCAATCCAGTAAGATGACACTTTGTCCGGATGATCCAACGTTGCTCCCGTTCGTGCAGTCTTGTTTCCAGATCGCCCTCATTGCGTCCAGTCACCTTTTCAATTATATTCCATCTCAGATCCTCAAAACAATGTCCTTGTGCAATACAATGTTGCACCATTGGTTCTGTGATAACCTTATTCTTGATACAGCTTCTGTGTTCTGACAATCTTTCACGAATCTTACGTTTCGTTTTTCCAATGTACATTTTTCCACAGGGGCATTTAATCACATAAACAACTCCAGAGCTATTACAGTTAGTGAGGCCCTTCTGTGACCATGGTGTATGCAATCCTAGATCAATATCCTTAGTACGTGTTGTGGTCCTGCAGAAAGTGCAGGCACGTGAGCCACAGGGGGAGTGGCCACTCGCAGGGGGAAGTTGTAACAATTCACGAGTGCTTCTAGCTTGGACTTCCCAAACCTCCCCTAACCGGTTCGACGAGGTGCCTTTGTCACCAAGTTGAACGACAAGACTTTTGCGCGCCAAA
>JASBQJ010616196.1:0-12070 GCA_030264955.1 Desmognathus apalachicolae | reverse complement strand
GGATGGGGGTGCAGGAGGGGTCCCCCTAGGCTCACTAGCTGAGCCTAGGGCAGAGACTTCCAAGCTCCCAAGGACACAGAGGGGCCCACCTGGTTTTCCTCCCCACCTTACCATGCTGGGTAGGGGTCGCCCTGAACCCCAGCAGCGACTAGGGGCACCCTAGGGAACACCCTAAACCCTATGCTACACACACATGCCCAGCCTAGGGGTCCACTTGGCCCCTAGCTGGCGAAAAAAAATAAAATCGCACACACACACCAGAGGACTGTCTTCACACTACTCTACCAGGGACCCCCATTGGCCAGTCTGTCAAATAAGTCACCGTTGCAGCAGTGGCACTCGGAGGTCTGTCCCGGTATGCCATTGGCTGAGCACCTAAAAAGAAGCTGCGTGTCAGCCACAGGAGGTAACTTGTTGTTGTGTTGATTGACCGACACAGAATTGTATTTTCTAGTAATGCACTACGTGTGGGAGGCGCACAGGCCAGAGGACAGGAGTAAAACGTGTTCTACATTAGTTCACAGTGAGAACTGTTTTCTTATCTGGTTGTAGGCAGCAATAAATATGTAGTCTTCTTGGGATGTTGTCAATGACATGTGTTCTCTTATTTAGCTGTAAGCCAAAGCCAAGCTACCTCTTGCCTTCTCCGAATACAGGCAGTGACGTCTGTTCTCCTGTCCGGTTGTAGGTGTGATATGTGTATTATTCTCGTCTCCAGTTTTAGGCAGTGATCACTGTACTTTTATTTGGCGGTAGGTGTGCTGTCTGTTCTGTTGTTGGTGTGCACCTGCTGGTCTTGTGTGACTGTCACCTCTACTGGGTCTGTCCTCTTCTGGTTATTGTCACCTTAATTGATGCTGGCTTGGTAGTTTGGTGGGCCCTTCTGCTTCATGCCCCTGTTGCTCCCGCTCACTGGGTTTGGCTGAGTGCCGTGTGCAGATTGCTCAGCGTAAAGGTTGGCACCTTACCGCGGCCTTGCCGATCCTGTGGCTGCCATGTGCGTGGCTGTGTGTCCCTTTGTGGTGCTGTGGGGCTGCATTCTTTGTTCTTGTTGATTTTGTTCAGTAAGGGTTCTATTGCGATGATGAACAGTATGGCAGACAGGGGGCATCCCTGTCTGACACCTGACATCAGCGGGATACTGTCAGTTTGGTGTCCGTTGACCTGCACTGTGCTGTGGGCATCAGTGTATAGGAGTCTTATCATCCTAGTTAGGTTGGGGGGGCAGCCTAATTTTTCAAGTGTCTTTATCATGTATTGGTGGTTGACTGAGTCAAAGGCTTTGGCAAAGTCCAAAGCTGCTATGGCTCCTGTCATCTGCTTCATTTTCATATACTTTATGGTGTCCCTGACAGTCATGAGCCCGTGTTGCATCTTTCTCCCTGGGAGGACGCAGGACTGTTGGGGGCCTATCAAGTTCTGCATTTTTTTGGTCAATCTTTGGGCAATCATCCTGGTTGCCATCTTATAGTCAGTGTTCAGGAGAGTGATTGGCCTCCAGTTGTCGAGGCTAGTCAGGTCTCCTTTTTTGGGGATCAGTACTATTATACCTTTCGTTAAGTCTGCTGGCAGGTTCGTGCCAGCAAAAGCAGTGTTCAGTGCCTCTAGGAGGTCATCTTTCAGTTCAGGCCAGAAGGTCCTGTAGAATTCGATGGGGAGCCCATCGCTTCCAGGTGCCTTGTTTTTGGCTGTGGCGGCCTGTGCCTCCTCCAGCTCTTTGATTTTAAATTCTGGATCTATTTCTTTTGCGTCTTCCTCTGACATTACTTTATCTATATTTTGTATATAGTCTTTCATCTTGTCTTCGTCTACCTGTCTGGTTTTATACATATTTTTGTAGTAGGTTTCGGCAGCCTTACACATCAGGTCAGGCGTGTCGACCTTGTTTCCAGTCACTGGGTCCTTAAGAGCCAGTATCTGTTTCTTCTGCTCCTGCGCCTTCTTGAAGAAGTAGCGGGAGCATGTCTCGTCTTCCAAGGCGTCCTGGACCCTTGCTGCGAAAATTATTTGTTTCCCTTTTTTGTCTGTTTCTTTTTTGAGCCAGGATCTAACCTCATCAACCTGCTCTTTTGTGCATTTGCCTTGTTCGTAGTCGGCCAGACTTAGCTGCAGGTGTCGCAGCAGGTCTGACCACATTTCTCTTCTTTCTCTTGCCTTTTTCCTCCCTATCTGTTGGAAGAAGGTTCTTGTTTTGGTCTTGACCCAGGACCACCAGTTGGCCTGTGTCAGGAAGTTAGGTTTGTCTTTTTTCCATTCCTCATATTCTTTTTTGTATTGTTCCTGGGTCTCTACATCCTCCAGTAGGAGGGTGTTGAGTTTCCAGGCTCCCTGCCCTGTTTTGGGGCATTTGGTATCTGTTATTGTTACTGTTAGGGCCTTGTGGTCTGACGTGGGGGTGTTGATTATATTACAGTCTTTATACTTCATACTTTTGGGTATGAAGATGTAATCTATTCTGGATTGGTACTTTCCTGCCTGGTCTATCCATGTGAAGCCAGTCCCTGGTTGGTGCTGTGCTCCATATGTGTCGACCATGGCCAGGTCAGTTATTATATTTATTAGGTCTTTTGCAGATTTATCTAGTTTGTTCACCTTGGGTCTCCCCGTGGTGTATGCTCTGTCTTTGATGTGGGTGATGGTGTTGCAGTCTCCTGCAATCACCAGTGCCCTTTTATTGCTCAGGTGGAAGCTCATCTCTTCAAAGAAGGTGATCCTCTCTCTTTTTTGTGCAGGTGCGTACACGTTGGCCACCGTTATCTCCGTGCCTCCTTTGGCGCACGTAGCTACCTGCAGCCTCCCATCTATAAGGGTATCCCTTCTACTTAGGGTAGTGTGTCTATTATTGCACAGGATCGCTATTCCTGTGTTTCTATTATCGTTGTCTCCTGACCAAAAGGACTGACCGTGTTTCCATTCTGCCTCCAGGTTGCCATATTCCTCCTGCCATTTTATTTGGCATTCTTGGAGAAGGATGACATCAACTGGCTGGGCGTGCAGGAAATCATAGGTGGCTGCTCTACGGTGCTGGTTGCCCAGTCCACGTACGTTAAGTGTAAGTATTTGTAGGTCCATTACTGTTTGTTAGAGGTAGGGGTTGGGTCTCTGGAGCTTCTGCTCAGTCCTGACCTGCTTCTACTTGGGTTTTTGCTGAGGCCTGTTCTGGAGTGGGGTCTGCCTCTCGTTTGTTCTGTGTGGGGGGGTTCACTGCTGTCGTTTTCCTCATCCAAGAAAGCGTCTGGGTCCACTGTTAGGTGGCCATAGATGGTCTCGTGGTGGAATTTTGGGGGTGCTATTATGTAGTCCTTTTTTCTGGGTGTGGGGGTAGATTCCGGTTCTTCTGTGTCTGATTCTATGTTTTTCCTTTTGCTATTTTTGACTCCTTGTACTAGGGTGAAGTCTTCGTCTGTCTCTGCTGTGTCCATCAGGTCGGACTCTGTGTCTGACGTGATCACTATTGCTATTACTTGTTCTGGGTTGCTGCCGTTCTCTTCGGCAGCATCCAGGGGGGGGGTAGGTTCTTTTGCCAGAGCCTCTTCTTGGCTCTGCGTTGGTTGGGGTGGGTTGGGGGGGTTGGGGGCCGGGCCTTCGTCCGGTGGTTTGGTGTCCCCATCTGGCAGGGGTGGTGTCTTTCGTGGGCCCACGTCTGTGTCTGTGGTGGGTTTTTCAGCTTTGGCTTCTGTTTTTTCAGTTTTTGGGGGGGGTTTCTTTCCTTTCTTATCTTTTTTTGGGGGTTCTTGCTTGTCTGTTATGTTTGGTTCTCTATTTGGTGGCCTCCTGTTTTCACTCGGCAGGCCTTCTAATGGTTGTTCTGTGTTTGGGGTCGTGCTTTCAGGGTTTGGGGTGTCTTCTATTTCCTCGCAGTCCATTTGGCTCTCAATGTATTCGGCTGCCTCTCGCATTTCTTTCTCTGCCCTTTCCTCTTTTCTCCTCTTCTCTTCGCTTTCCTCTATTAGGCTTTGGAAGGATTTGGATATGTCTATCCTGTCCTCTTGTTGCTCTGTGCGCCCTATTTTCAGTTTTGCTAGTCTAGCCATCTCTTCGTGCATGGCCATGGCCATGTATTTGTCTCCTCTGGCTTCCATGTCGTCCAGAGGGTCTGTTGTGGGTGGAGTAGGTCGCCTGGGGGGCTTTGGCGGTGCCTTGGGTTGGCTGGTGGGTTGATTGGTAGGTTTGTCGGTGGGTTTTGCTGTTGGCTTGTTTTGTCCGGTGGCTGCGCCGGAGTAGGTGTTGGGGCGTTTCGGGCAGTTCTGGTTCATGTGGCCTCGCTCGTGGCAGAAGTAGCACAGCTTGGCCGCAGGGCAGTCTTTATATTCGTGTTCTTCGGATCCACAGTTCCGGCAAGCTTCCATGTTGCAAGCTTCCTTCTTGTGTCCGAAGCTGTGGCACCTGTTACAGAATAGTGGTTGGCCGGGGTACCAGATGCTACCTCTGACCTGACCTATCATAAAGATTGGGGGGGGGGTGGCATACGTGGTGTGATTCCCCTTTAGTTCTCAGGGTCATCTGATATTTCCTTTTTTGTGTCCATATCCCGTATTCGTTGTAGTAGCGGTCTCCTCCCTTTATGCCTGTGGCATATTGGCTGAGGTAGGCTATTACTTCTGGGTCTTTTATCCACGCACTGTCTATTGACACCGTGGCTGTGATGTTTTTCCTAGCGTAGAGTAGTTCGAACGTTACCGGGGTCATGCATGGGTCGTTTTCTTTTTCTAGTTTGAGTAGGCTTTCGAAAGTGGCATTGCATACACTCTCTTGTATGAAGGTTACATCGTATATGCCTATTTTATCTTGTTCTTTTGCGCCTTGGAATTGGGAGTAGGCCAGATTGCATTTTTCTTTTAGGAGTGTTACATAGAGGTGTTTTCTTGCAGTACTGCCAATGTAGTCGCTTCTGTAGGTGAAGCGTATTACCTGGCGTAGTGGTGGACCATTGGCTGAGGGGGCATTGGCGCTTGCTGATTGTCCTGGGTTGTTGGGGTCAATTGGTTTGGTGAACAAGTTGGGGCCTTGTGGCCTCCATCCTGCCATTTTGCTTTTTGGTTTTGGGGGGGCGGGGGGGACCCTCAGCCTAGGCCGAGGGCTCCCCTTGTTCCCTCCTGTTGTCTTTCTTTTTTATTTGCTAATATGTTGCCTGTGCGAGGGGGGGGCGTATTGCCCTCACCCCGGCGGTTGTTGTTGTTGGGGGGGGTCCCTATTTGGTTTGTACAGAGGGGCCGTGAAAGCTCCACCCTCTGTAGCTTTCTCTATGTCTGCCTTGTGCAGAGGGGCCGTGAAGGCTGCACCCTCTGCGGCTCGTTGTACGGGAGTCTGTGGGGGCTGACTCCCTATACTTACCTGTGCTTACCCAGTGCGCCTTGAGAGACGCGCTCCTGCTCCTTGCTCTCCCCTGCACGGGCAGGGGGAGCAGCCGCGAGGGGGAGGGACCGCGCGGCCTCCCCGCACCGGCGGCTCTGTTGCGTGCACCAGGTGCCGGCTCCAGCACCAGGGGCTGGGGCCCTGCACTTGGCCGCACACGCGGAGGTTCAGGTCCCTGCTCTGTGAGCGGTCGCCACGCTACGACCCTCGGTGTCGGCCTACGGCGGCAGGGGGCGTGGCCTGCCGCGGGGGGGAGGGCCACGCGGCCTCCCCGCACCGGCGGCTCGCTCTTTCGGTGTCCTCGGAGCCGGTCCTGTGCCTCGCGGTCAGGACCGCACTTCCGTGCAACACACGGGTGTGTCGTGTGGGGCTGCCCGGTGTGCTTGGTTGGCAGGGGGCGTGGCCTGCCGCGGGGGGGAGGGCCACGCGGCCTCCCCGCACCGGCGGTTCGCTCTTCGGGTGCCCTCGGAGCCGGTCCTGTGCCTCGCGGTCAGGACCGCGCTTCCGTGCCAAACACACGGGTGTGCCGTGTGAGGCCGCTCGGGGTGATTGGCTGGCTCGGTCCGGTTCCCACAAGCCCAGCAGCCTCACCCCCGCTCCGGACAAGCCAGATTGCAGGGGCTCGGCCACGCAGCTCCCCGTATTCCCAGGGCCCGGTCAAGCCAGGCAGCCTGGTTCAACGGTCAGGGTCCACAGCCCTCACCCTCCGCCCACTTACCGGCGGCAGCCGCTAGCGTTAGCTTGGCGATCTCCACAAGCCCCAGTCCCCCAGTGGCTGGGTCCGGTCAAGCCAGACTTCCAGGCCACCAGGGAACGCAGCTCCCCGTCTCGGCTAGGTCCTGGGATGGACTCTGCAAGCCTCGACGGTCAGGATTTACACCTTGCCGCAGCCCGCAGGCTTAGCCCCTAGCAAGATCAAGCGTAGATCTGATAAGAACAGATTTTTTTTTTTTTTTTTTTTGACGGTCTCCAACCTTCCCCTTACAACCGTCCCTTACCACCAACGGGGGTAGTTTGGTCGTGCCACAAGGGTGCAACGTACTCAAAGTATCCTCGGTAAGCCAATTAGAAAAAATAGCCGAATTAGCCGAATTAGCCGAATTAGCCGAATTCAAGAAAGAGAATGACGTTGAATCAGAAAAACAGAGGCTTTTTTGGGCCTCATCTACAGAAAAATTATTTGGGACCCATGAAGTGAATCAGAGGAGTCGTGTTAGGTCAAATCAGTCTATAATTTTTCCAGGTCATGGTGGCTGCCAATTGGCACACAATGCAGCCCACTTTCT
The DNA here is from genome assembly GCA_030264955.1 of Desmognathus apalachicolae. Taxonomy (NCBI): domain Eukaryota; kingdom Metazoa; phylum Chordata; class Amphibia; order Caudata; family Plethodontidae; genus Desmognathus; species Desmognathus apalachicolae. The sequence continues at coordinate 5,429 of JASBQJ010616196.1, read as the reverse complement.
TGTTTGCCAGATCCCCTCGGCGGCTTGGTGCCCCTTGGTTCTTTGGTCAAGCAGGAAGTAGGTGAAATATTCTGCAATTGTCCACCTTGCGATATCTTGTATACTTACGTCCTCTCTTTTCATTACCAGCAGGTTCCTCGCTGTCCAGATGGTGTACCTTGTCGCCGCGAGGATCTTCCACATGGTAAGTTTTCTTTGTCTGTCTGGAGTATCAAAAACACCATACATTATTAAGTTCTCATTATATCCGCTGATGTTGGTTATCAGCGCGATTATGGGGAACAGCAACGTCCAAATGTTCCTTGCTGTTCCACATCCCCATATGGCGTGTTCTTGATTTTCTTCAAACCCACAGTTCTGCCTTGGGCATATTCTGTTGGTGTTGAAACCTCTGTCATTTTGTTTTGTCTTCACTGGAAGGGAGTTGGAGGCAATCTCCCAGGACGGGTCTTTGTGCTTTTTTAGGAGTTCCTTGTGCAGGCAACTTAGCCATGCATCTTTCAATAGTCTTTCTGGGAGGTGGGCAACTGTTGTTACCGTCTCCCTTGCCTTTATTATTGTTAGGGTCTTCTTGGGGTCACATACCGTGTCTAATGGTATGTTTTGCAATTCAAGCTTTTTAATGTCCTTCTGCAATTGCTTGTCTTCGTTAGTTGTTTCTATCGTGGCTGGTCTGGTGTTGTTCCAGGTTACCCAACCATACCGCCTGAGGTTGGCTGCATGGAAGTAGTAAGCCAGGCTCCCAGCGCAGGGGGTGTTGTCTCTGATCGTTCTCACGACCATTGCCAGGAAGTGGACAGTGAGGAACCTGTGGAGGTCCACCATTGTCCTTCCTCCTTTCGCTGTGTCCTTATACATTTGTATTCTCTTAACACGTTCTACTTTGGAGCCCCAGATGAATACATGTAGGGCCCTTTGCAGTTTGTGCACTGTTTGGGTCGTTGGTGGGTACACCATTGCTAGGAAGAGTAGTAGGGGGACGATTGTGGCTTTTATTGCTAGGATCTTCCCGTCTATTGTCAGCTTCCTCAATTTCCAGAGGCCCAACCTTTGGTTCACCTCAAGTTCTTTTTTGGCCCATTCCTCTTCTGACGTGTTCTGCACGTTGAAGGTGATGCCCAAAATTTTTAGTTTGTCTTGTCTGGTGTCTATACCTGTGTTATGCGTATGATCCCAGTTTCCTAGGGTCATGGCCATTGTTTTTTGTCTGTTTAATTCTAATCCTGATGCCTGTTTGAAGGTTTGCACCATGTCTAGGCTTCTTTTTAGTGCTCTGGGTGAGCTGCTGAGTAGCGTAATGTCATCCATATACGCTATCAGCTTGACTTCCTCCTTGGATCCAGGGACTGGGATGCCTCGGCATTCATTGTCCTTGTTAATCTTGTTCAACAGTGGTTCTATCGCGATGATGAACAGTATGGCAGACAGGGGGCACCCCTGTCTGACACCTGACATCAGCGGGATGTTGTCTGTTTGGTGGCCGTTAACTTGCACTGTGCTGTGTGCATCAGTGTACAGTAGTCTTATCATCCTAATTAGGTTGGGGGGGCAGCCTAATTTTTCTAGTGTCTTTATCATGTACAGGTGGTTGACTGAGTCAAAGGCTTTGGCAAAGTCCAAAGCTGCAATGGCTCCTGTCATCTGCTTCATTTTCATGTATTTTATGGTGTCTCTGACAGTCATTAATCCGTGCTGCATCTTCCTCCCTGGGAGGACACAGGACTGCTGGGGGCCTATCAAGTAGTGCATTTTTTTGGTCAATCTTTGGGCAATCATCCTGGTTGCCATCTTATAGTCGGTGTTCAGGAGAGTGATTGGCCTCCAGTTGTCGAGGCTCGTCAGGTCTCCTTTTTTGGGGATCAAAACTATTATTCCTTTTGTCATTTCTGCTGGCAGGTTTGTGCCAGCAAAGGCGGTGTTCATTGCCTCTAGGAGGTCATCTTTTAGTTCAGGCCAGAAGGTCCTGTAGAATTCGATGGGGAGCCCATCGCTTCCGGGTGCCTTGTTTTTGGCTGTGGCGGCCTGTGCCTCCTCCAGCTCTTTGATTGTAAATTCCGGGTCTATCTCTTTTGCATCTTCTTCTGACATTATTTTGTCTATGCTCTGTAGGTATTCTTTTATTTTGTCTTCGTCTACCTGTCTGGTTTTGTACATATTTTTGTAGTAATTTTCGGCAGCCTTACACATTAGGTCAGGCGTGTCAACCTTGTTTCCAGACACTGGGTCTTTCAGAGCCAGTATCTGTTTTTTCTGTTCCTGCGCCTTCTTGAAGAAGTAGCGGGAGCATGTCTCATCTTCCAGGGCATCTTGTACTCTTGCTGCGAAGATTATTTGTTTCCCCTTTTTGTCTGTTTCTTTCTTTATCCAGGATCTAACCTCGTCTACCTGCTCTTTCGTGCATTTGCCTTGTTCATAGTCAGCCAGACTCAGCTGCAGGTGCCGTAGTAGGTCTGACCACATCTCTCTCCTCTCTCTTGCCTTTCTTCTCCCTATTTGCTGGAAGAAGGTCCTTGTCTTGAACTTGACCCAGGCCCACCAGGCGGCCTGTGTCGGGAAGTTGGGCTTGTCGCTTTTCCATTCTTTGTACTCTTTTTTGTATTGTTCCTGGGTCTCAATGTCCTCCAGTAGGAGGGTGTTGAGTTTCCAGGCTCCCTGTCCTGCCTTGGGGCATTTGGTATCTGTTATAGTTACTGTTAGGGCTTTGTGGTCTGAGGTGGGGGTGTTGATTATTGTGCTATCTTTGTATTTCATATTTTTGGGGATGAAGATGTAATCTATTCTGGATTGGTATTTCCCCGCCTGGTCTATCCATGTGAAGCCAGTTCCTGGTTGGTGCTGTGCTCCATATGTGTCGACCATCGCCAGGTCTGTTATTATGTGTATTAGGTCTTTTGCAGATTTATCTAGCTTGTTTACCTTGGGTCTCCCCGTGGTGTATGCTCTGTCTTTGATGTGGGTGATGGTGTTGCAGTCTCCTGCAATCACCAGTGCCCTTTTATTGCTCAGGTGGAAGCTCATCTCTTCAAAGAAGGTGATCCTCTCTCTTTTTTGTGCAGGTGCGTACACGTTGGCCACCGTTATCTCCGTGCCTCCTTTGGCGCACGTAGCTACCTGCAGCCTCCCATCTATAAGGGTATCCCTTCTACTTAGGGTAGTGTGTCTATTATTGCACAGGATCGCTATTCCTGTGTTTCTATTATCGTTGTCTCCTGACCAAAAGGACTGACCGTGTTTCCATTCTGCCTCCAGGTTGCCATATTCCTCCTGCCATTTTATTTGGCATTCTTGGAGAAGGATGACATCAACTGGCTGGGCGTGCAGGAAATCATAGGTGGCTGCTCTACGGTGCTGGTTGCCCAGTCCACGTACGTTAAGTGTAAGTATTTGTAGGTCCATTACTGTTTGTTAGAGGTAGGGGTTGGGTCTCTGGAGCTTCTGCTCAGTCCTGACCTGCTTCTACTTGGGTTTTTGCTGAGGCCTGTTCTGGAGTGGGGTCTGCCTCTCGTTTGTTCTGTGTGGGGGGGTTCACTGCTGTCGTTTTCCTCATCCAAGAAAGCGTCTGGGTCCACTGTTAGGTGGCCATAGATGGTCTCGTGGTGGAATTTTGGGGGTGCTATTATGTAGTCCTTTTTTCTGGGTGTGGGGGTAGATTCCGGTTCTTCTGTGTCTGATTCTATGTTTTTCCTTTTGCTATTTTTGACTCCTTGTACTAGGGTGAAGTCTTCGTCTGTCTCTGCTGTGTCCATCAGGTCGGACTCTGTGTCTGACGTGATCACTATTGCTATTACTTGTTCTGGGTTGCTGCCGTTCTCTTCGGCAGCATCCAGGGGGGGGGTAGGTTCTTTTGCCAGAGCCTCTTCTTGGCTCTGCGTTGGTTGGGGTGGGTTGGGGGGGTTGGGGGCCGGGCCTTCGTCCGGTGGTTTGGTGTCCCCATCTGGCGGGGGTGGTGTTTTTTGGTGGCCTGCGCCTGTGTCTGCGGTGGGTTTTCCAGCTTTGTCGTCTGATTTTTCGGTTTTTTGGGGGGGTTTCTTTCCTTTCTTTTCTTTTTTTGGGGGTTCTGGCTTGTCTGTGTTTGGTTCGCTATTTGTTGGCCTCCTGTTTTCACTCGGCAGGCCGTCTAACGGTTGGTCGTTTTTTGGTGGTTTCTGGCTTTCACTCGTTTTGCCGTCTAGTGGTTGTTCGGGGTTTGGCGCCGTGTTTTCTTGGTTTGTGGTGCCTTCAGTTTCCTCGTAGTCCATTTGGCTCTCGAGGAAGTCTGCCGCCTCTCGCATTTCCCTCTCTGCCCTTTCCTCTTTCCTCCTCTTCTCCTCGCTTTCCTCTATGAGTGCTTGGAAGGATTTGGTTATATCCATTCTTTCCTCTTGTTTCCCTGTGTTATCTAGTTTTAATTTTTTCATTCTGGCCAGTTCTGCCTGTAAGCCCATGGCCATGAGTCTGTCTCCGTTAGCTTCCATTCCGGCTAAAGGGTCTGTCGTGGGTGGGTGGGGTTGCCTGGGGGGTTTTGGTGGAGGTTTGGGTTGGCTGGTGGGTTGGTCAGTTGGTGTGTTCGCGGGTTTGGTCGTTGGTTTGTTTTGGCCAGTGGCTGCGCCTGAGTAGGTATTGGGGCGTTTGGGGCAGTTTTGATTCATGTGGCCCCGCTCGTGACAGAAGTAGCACAGCTTGGCCACAGGGCAGTCTTTATATTCGTGCTCTTCGGACCCACAGTTCCGGCAGGCTTCCATGTTACAAGCCTCCTTCTTGTGCCCAAAATTGTGACATCTATTACAGAAAAGTGGTTGGCCGGGGTACCAGATGCTACCCCTAACCTGGCCTATCATAAAGATTGGGGGGGGGTGACATACATAGTGTGAGTCTCCTTTGGTTCTCAGAGTCATTTGGTATTTCCTTTTTTGTGTCCATATGTTATATTCATTGTAGTATCGGTCGCCTCCCTTTATGCCCGTGGCATATTGGCTAAGGTAGGCTACTACTTCAGGGTCTTTTATCCAAGCGCTGTCTAGGGATACCGTGGCTGTAATATTTTTTCTTGCGTATAGAAGTTCAAAGGATACCGGGGTCATGCATGGGTCATTTTGCTTATCGAGTTTTATTAGTTGCTCAAAAGTGGCGTTGCATACGCTCTCTTGAATGAAGGTTACGTCATATATGCCTAGTTTATCTTGTTCCTTTACGCCTTGGAATTGGGTGTATGCCAGGTTGCATTTTTCTTTTAGGAGTGCTACGTAGAGGTGTTTTCTCGCAGCACTGCCAATGTAATCGCTTCTGTAGGTAAAGCGTATTACTTGGCGCAGTGGTGGTCCGTTAGACGAGGGGGCGTTGGCACTTGATGATTGTCCTGGATTGTTGGGGTCAATTGGGTTGGTGAATAGGTTGGGGCCTTGTGGCCTCCATCCTGCCATTTTTGTTTGGGGGAGGGGGGGGACCCTCAG
>JASBQJ010605140.1:0-12090 GCA_030264955.1 Desmognathus apalachicolae | reverse complement strand
ACAGTTAATCTTTATACTGTATCCTCGATTGGTCTCCTACCTAACCGCCGTTAGCCCACCGGCATCATGTACTCGACGTGATCAGAATTCATGCGCCGTCCTTTTTAACCTTTATGGACTTATAATTTCTCCCGGTTTTGGAGTACACAAAGTTTTTTTCACTTTTTTATTTTTCTTTTGCGCACGCTGGGGAGAGCGTTTTTTTCTCATAATTTTTGTTTTATTACCAGCACAGTTATAGAAATCACTTTTTTCATCTACAATGGCTAATTACAAAGTGAAACGTGAGGAACTTCTCAGGAGCACATTTGACACATCTCAACCAAATCGTGACACTCCCAGGAATCCCACATCAGGCAAAGATCAGTCCAAGAATTTAACTATTCGTGAGCGTTTTGTAAGACTGGAAAAAGTCTGTAAAAAAGAAGCATCACGGTGGTGGGAGTCCAAAGCTCTACGACAATATGTTGAAGTTAATCGTGTACCCAGAGGCCTCCGAGTCATGATATTTCCCACTGATGATGACGCCGATGATGAACTCCTGCTAGGCTGGGAGGAAAATTCAGCTGCTTCGGCAGAAAATATGGTGAAAATGAGGATCGCATTTGTAGAGCGCTGTCTTGCCAAACATGAGAAAGAAATTGAATCTATGAGAAAGGAGATTGATGCTTTGCCTGAGGTTGATACGGTGAAGGGAAATTATGAAAAACTTGAGTCTTACATGGCGAGTTTTCAAGAAGACATCAGGGCCCGCAAACAACATAAATTCAAACGTGATGAAATAGATTACAGTTTAGGCCGAGTCTATACATTCGCAAAGAAGTTTGACTATTTATATGATCAAGACATGAAAACTAATTCCAATAAAGACCCAACAACATCACCACCGGTAGATAGTTCTTCCTCAAGTGACTCTGAAGTTTCAGACAATGTGGTATCGAGTGAAGCAGAATCTATTGATTTAACACGAGAAGTACAAGAACAAGTACGTGGGCAGAAGAATTTCGCGCTTGAGATGTCCCGAATACGCAGATCTGAACGTTTTTTAGGTCAAAGCAACAAAAGAATCCAATCAAATCCTCCCGCAAAGAAATTAGGACCCGGAAAACGAGGAGAGGGAGGAGGGGCAGGGCCAGGAGGGTCCAAAACACCAACGCCCTCCCCAGCCAACGACAACTTGTTGAATCCCAAACCACAGAGAGTCGAGAGGAAGAAGAAGAATTAGATTCTCTCATCTTCAACCTTAGTCAACGATCTTTATCAGCAAATGAGGAGTCTATGCTAGAAAGAGGTCTTTCCTTTGTACCTTCAAGAAGAGCCGATATGACAGAATTACAAATCGATCTGCATAAATTCACAAGACGACTTAAACTCATGAAGTTTTTTCAAGATAAGCCTCCCAAACCATCCCATGATAACCAGTTACCTATATCCACATTCACTATTAAAGATCTAGAATATATCGAGCTTATTTCCAATCTGGCTGATGATGAGGAACGTATCACCATCGAATCCACTTGTTATTCACTGGATATTTCCACCAATGCCTCTATTGAAAGTGGTTTAAAACCAGCTTCTAAATTTACTCCTTCCCTTCCATCTGGGAATGCTATTGATTTATTTTACAATCAAGTATCCAAAGAATTTCAGAATATCATCAAGGCTCCAAATCACAAGCAGTGGAACTGTTCTAAAGGCCAAATGCAAAGTATTAAGAATTTAGCTTTGGATAAATCCATCATCATTAAAAGTGCGGACAAGGGGGGTGGTTTGGTAATTCTTCCGGTGGAAAATTATGTCAGCGAAGTGAGAAGGCAGATACGTGATCCCACCTATTATCGTAAACTCCATGAAAATCCAACAAGAATTTTTCAAGAACAGCTGGAAACCCTTTTGAAGTCTGCACTAGAAGATGGACTCATATCAGACGACGAGTATAAATACCTGCATGTTACACATCCAAGGTTACCAGTACTATATGTATTACCAAAAGTCCATAAAGCTTCAGAGGGTAACCCTAAAGGACGTCCCATTGTATCCAGCTGTGGGTCCTTGACCGAACCTGTTTCCGAATATGTAGATCACTTTCTTCTACCTCTAGTAAGAACTTTACCATCATACCTTAAAGATTCAAGTACCCTCCTACGAGAAATCCCAAATATTCCATGGGACCCAAACTGTCTATTAGTCACCCTAGACGTAGTTGGCCTATATACATGCATTAGACATGAATGTGGAATGCAGGCGATTACTACCTTTCTTAAAATGAGATCCATTAGCTTTTTACAACATAATTCTTTGCTTTTGAATATGATTGATTTTGTTCTTACTCATAATTATTTTTTGTTTGATGATCAGATTTTTTTGCAGGTCTGCGGCACTGCCATGGGCACCAGGTTTGCTCCCTCTTATGCCAACCTGTTCATGGGTTGGTATGAGAGGGAGCATGCCTGGGCCCAGGCAGCCGAACATTGGTGTTCACATGTTTTGGTTTGGTTTCGGTTTATTGATGATGTGTTTATGATTTGGAATGGCAATAAGAACGAGCTGCAGGAGTATGTCAAATATCTAAATAATAATGATGTTAACGTGCAATTTACATATGAGGTTAGCGCGACTTCCATTTCATACTTGGACCTAGAAATCTATGTACAAAACTCCACTCTTCATACCAAGCTACATCGAAAACCATGCGATAGAAACTCCATTTTACATTCTTCCAGTATGCATCCGAACCATAACATCAATAATATTCCATTCGGCGAATTTACTAGACTTAGGAGAAACTGCAGTGATAATGATACCTTTCAGGCGGAAGCTAGAACCATGACCAAACGATTTATTAACAGAGGATACAATTCCAAAACTGTACAACAGGCCCACACTAAAGTATCTTCTCTTAAGCGTGATTCCATGCTCAAGGAGAAAATAAAACCCCTCGAAAAACAGTCTGATTGTCCAAGATTTGTGAGTACATTTAGTCTAGACTCCTCTCGTACTAGTGCTATAATACACAAGCACTGGAAAATACTCATGATGGATCCAGACTTGCGGTCCATTATTCCCAGCAAACCGCAATTCTCTTTCCGCAGAAATAAGAATTTGAAGGACCTTCTTTGTTCAAGTGAATTTAAATCCTCCAAAATACGTTCCTCCCAGACTACCCTCACCCCTTTTAATCCAACTGGCTTTTTTAAGTGTACTAAAACCCGGTGTAAAACTTGCACCTTTACCGAACATCGCACTAAGACCTTTTCTTATAATGGTTCACCTGAATATACCATCAACCACAACCTTACGTGTACCACCGAATTTGTGGTTTATGTAATTGAGTGCTGTTGCAAAGCAATTTATGTTGGCAGCACCATAAAACAATTTAAGGAAAGGATGCTTCAGCATCTTAGAGCTATAGAAAACCATGACAAGAAATACCCCTTAGCTGTACATTATAATTTAAATCATGATGTAAAGAATATCAGGGTCAAATTGCTACCTATTGACTGGGTACCCCCTAACAAGAGGGGTGGTAATCGTGAGCTCGAACTCCGAAGATTAGAAAGTCGTTGGATCCTTCGACTACAGGCAGTCAGTAAAGGATTAAATAAAGATCCAGAATTGTATGTGTTTGTATAACTCCTGAGAAGAATGACTGACATATGTTGTTTTATGATCCTACGAATGTATTGGATTGGTCAATGGATCAATATAGTAGTTGTTATCAAAACTCCAATTTAGATAAACATGCAAAAAGTTTTTTATTTACAAGAAACCAATAATAATTTTGATGCCAGAAAGGATTGATCCTTGAACCAGTTCATCATTTTTCATATTCATCTGGTCATTAACGAACTATGTTAATTGATTGATCTAGTCGTTCTACAGCTATACGAATGTGTTATGTTCATGAGGATAGTAATACACTAGTGGATATTTTATTTAAGTGATTTTTGAAATTAATGAATTTATATGTTTATATATTTTTTTCACACTGGTTTTTTTGTGTATATTTTTTTGTGGTGGCACTGTGTGCAACATACATTATGTGCTGTCAGAGCAGTAGAGCTCGTGGCACTTAAAGTCTGATAATTACTTTTCAGGGTGTTTTTGATGCATATGCATTAAGTTTACTATTTACAAAAAATTAAATACATTGCAATTTCGAAAAGGATTGCTCCTTAAACTCATTTATCTCCTTTCATGCTCATCTGGCTCTTAATATGAAGTATTGGAGATGACAGTTTTTTTAAAGTGTTGATATTCAAGTGGGGCATTATGTGTAATATATACTATGTGCTGGCAGAACAGTAAAACTCGCGGCACTTAAAGTCTGACTATCACTTTCAAGGGTGTTTTTGATGTATATGTATTAAGTTTACCATTTACAAAAATCTAAATATAATGCAAGTTTGAAAAGGATTGTTCCTTAAATGCATTTAGCATTTTTCATGTTCATCTAGTTAGTAACAGGAAGCATTTGGGACGATATTCTTTGCATGTGTTAATATTCAAGTTTTTTCTTTTCTGTTTAAATTTGATTATATGATTGATTATAGGATTATTTGAATCTAAGTATTATCTTGTTGCTCTGTTATATGAATTTGTATTGTATTTTGAACCACTTGGTTTATGTAATGCTGATACATGACTTCTCCTTTACACTGGATGTACTACACTAGCCACTTTAAAATGGCCGCCTGTATGTACAAGGCATCTCCATTGAGCATGTTACTGACCTGTGGCTTCTCCCCATTGGCTCTGGGTCCCGGTCACGTGCTACGGCACTTTCGAATGTGACTGGCACCCCTGTGCTTTTTAAACTGCTTGTTCACTGTGATCTTGGCCAGAGGAAGCGAGGTTGATCCTCGCGAAACGCGCGTCGCCGCCATGCTTTTAATCTTTTTGATAAGAAAATTATAATAAAGCAAACTACTTTTTTCACTATGCCAAGTTCCTCGATTTGATTTTTTCTTCCGGTGAGCTGTGGGTGCGGTGAGTGCGAGCCTGCACCTTTTGGCGTCCTCCGGGCGCCATTGTGTTTGCATTTTGTGTGGTCCGACCAGTGGACCCAACAGGCTTTACGCACCCGGCAGTCTTATGCCGCTTCGTGGGATAGAAGAGCGCCACGCATCTGAACTGGTTTATGTTTGGAAAAAGATTTCATTTAAGTGTATATTTTTTTATATTTTTTTAAAGAAAATCTACACGCTTCTGACATTTTTTGAAAGCTTTGGTGTTGTCCCCTTTTCCATTAGAGGGGATATATGTGGGGTGTGCAGAGTGCTTGGCATCTATTGGTAGACACTAAGTGAGCACTTTGTATTACAAGATTGAGAAATAAAGAAACAAGAAATGTATATTTTTTGTCTGTGTGGGCCATAATAAGAAAAGTCCCAACAAATAAAGAACTGCTTAATCATGCGGCTAATTGTGATTGAGTAAAATGTTAGGAGATGTTATTCAGTATATTCTCTCTACTATGTTATAAGTAGATATGTTCATTTTGACAAATGACCAAACTAACCTAAGAAAGACGGTATAATGAGATGTATACGGATTGTTTGGTAATATTGTATTTCTTGTGTGCCCCCTGTAGGTTGTTCTACCATTCATGTTCTATATACAGCAATGGAAGACTGTTTAAGTCCCTGATGAGAGTGAGTTAAATTTCAAACTGTTCCACACCGAAACATTCTAGCAGGCCATGTTGGACGAGATGGTTCCAAATGCTTGTTATGTTGTAGAAAAATGAATTTTTAAATATATGTAATCTTGTGCCTAATGGGTTGTGCCAAGATACACATTGATGGTATGGATGAGATATGTGTGTTAATGAATGAATAGATGATTGACAATTTTTTGAATCACGATATTTATGTATTTACACTATATAATGTATTGACAAAAAGAATTTTTTGATGGTTTTCTATTAATAAAAACATATTTTGAAATATGAGATGGTGACGATGTCTTCCGTGTGAGAATATGTGATGTTTTAAAATGCAATGTCGAGAGACATCTTCAATTTTGAAAATTGTATACCCAGGATATGTCTCTTTGTATCTGGGACTTCCCTCATTATTTGTATATGTATCTTGCTGGCCACGTTGGTCAGGGGAAGTATCTACAGGATTTGTCCCTATATGTTGACTGAGTGCTCTGCATCCCCCATACGTGTTTGAGAATACTTACTTGATTTAGAAAAAAGGAAAAGGTTTGTTTTTTCATTTGTGTAGAAACATAGTTTTTCTCCCTTTTTTTATCGAATTACAAAATGGCAACAGAAGATACATTGAGTTATACCGAGGACTATATCTCTGAGATTCTTAAGAATGCTGCCTCCTTGAGTACCTCGACTGATTCGTTGTCATTTAAACAGGTTTTGGCCTGGGATGAACTGACTAATAAAAAGAAAAGACTAGTCCGTACCAATCTACATGAGCTAACCAACTTAGAGCATTTAAAGAGTAAGACCCTGCCCCAGGGTTTGGTTGTACCTAACCAACCCAAGAATTTTTTAGACAAAATGCGTTTCAAAACAGGGTGGGCACATATAGCTAATAAATGTGGCAGAGACTGGGTGGTACTAGTGATTGAGACCGCTAGGGAGGTCTCTAATGAGATTCTAGAAGAACTACAAAAAGCAGAAAGTGAACTTAAAACTACTATCTCTAATGCAGCCTTTAAAAAGCGGCTGGAGGAGATTGAACGCAAAATTAAGGAATTTAAGGAAACCACTACTCTTCTAAAAATTAAAAATCTAAAGAAGAGTATAGAGGAGTTCAAATTGGAGAAAAAGTTCCCCTATCTGCAGGCTGACTACTATGAGAAGAAACAGAATAGTTTCCCCAGTGACCCTAATGGAAGGCAGGTGCGGTTTAGAGCTAATTCATATAGTAGTTACAGTAGTGACGACGATCAGTATAGGCCCACATATCAGAGAGGCAGAGGCAGAGGAAGACGATATCAGAGGGGACAACGACGAGGAGGATTTAGAAATAATTTTTTAGATCAAGGTCTGTCCCCACGGGGAGACGGGGATCCAGAGATATTGATCCAGAATGGCAAAAGGTACCAGAGGATATAGTGCACAATCTGTCAGACTACGAACTATCCCCTGAAGAGAGACATGTATTAAACCTTGGGCTAGGCTTTGTTCCTACGAAGAAATATGCCCCGGTTATGTTTAGACAAGAGTGGACGCAGTTTCTGCGTAAGATCAAACTCAAATTCTTTTTTCAGGACAATGAATTCACAGGGTCTCCCAATCTCACTGGCCTAAAACCTCCTAGCACTTATACACCAAATGTGTTACTAACCCGGAAATCAGGGTTTTCGAAAATGCGGTTTGGCGTGATATTGCTATATTGGAATCACAACAAAACAGACAATTTTTCAATCTGTCTAGAAAGGATCATTCAGCCATTAATTCACTAAAAGAGAATAAGGATATCGTTATCAAAGAGGCTGACAAAGGGGGAGCAGTCGTTGTAATGAATCGCAATGAGTACTTGAGAGAGGCAGAGAGCCAGCTAAGAAAGGAGAATAACTATAAGTTACTCCAGAGCGATCCCAAAGCCATGTTATCGAAAGAAATAAAGGAGAAAGTACTAAAGGCCGTACAGGAACAAGTTATTTCTAAGCAGGAGGGTAACTTCCTTGTTAAAAAAGATCCAAGGGTTCTGATATTCTATACAATACCGAAAATTCACAAGGATGCTCAACACCCTCCGGGCAGGCCGATTGTATCCGGAATCAATTCTGTCTTAGAGCCACTATCTGCCTTCGTAGAGAAACACTTGAATGACCATCTATCGTCCATGCAGTCATATGTGAAGAATAGCACACAGATTATACAACAAGTAGAAGGTATTCCATTTGATCCTTCTGAAATGCTATTTGTTACATTAGATGTGGAGGCACTCTACACAGCGATACCTCAAGTACAAACGCTGCAGGTTATCGAGGTAGTATTGAATGACAAATATCCTGAGAACAGGGTATTGGTGGATTTCATTATGTGGGCAGCTACCACCGCCCTCCGCAATAACTACTTCAGATTCAACAACAATTATTACCTCCAACGGCAGGGTACTGCCATGAGGGCCAAAATTGCACCTGCACTGGCTAACTTGTACATGGAGTCATTTGAGAAGATCCACATCTATGATCGGTCTAATCCCTTTAGTGAGAATATGGCCTCTTATCATCGTTATATAGATGACATATTGATCATCTGGAAAGGCAATGTAGAAACAGTCTTACAGTTTAAAGAATGGATCAATGATCTGGATCCCTTTCTTAAATTTACCATGCATACAAGCACGGAAAGTGTGTCCTTTCTGGATCTGCTTCTATCTGAGCGACAGGGGTTTATTTGTACTTCGCTCTTCAGGAAACCCACCGATCGCAATTCATTACTTGACTATGGAAGTTTCCATCCGGGACCTCTTATATCCAACTTACCATATAGTCAGTTTCTCAGGCTGAAACGAAATTGTACTCTTAAAAAGGAGTTCGAAACGAATTGCAACATTCTGCAACAAAAATTGATAAACAAAAACTATCCTAAAAAGATTATCAAAAATTGCAAAAAAAGCACTAGAAACACGCATCGTGAGGTTACCCTGGAAGAAAAAACCAGGAGTCAGAACCAACGCATTACCCTTGTGTCTACCTTTAACCCACTGTCCTACAAGATTGCACGCATTATCAACAAGCACTGGAATATTCTCCAAACTGATGGAATCCAGTTGGACAAACCTCTTATGGCTTACAAGCGAAGTGCCAGCATAAGGGACTCAGTGGTGCATAGTGATGTACGTCTAACAAGCATAAATGATCAGGATCCCAATACCTTGGAAAATCTTTGGGGTTGGACTAAGAAAACTACACTCTCTCCCGTGACTGGAAATTATGCTTGTGGGGATTGCAGCATCTGCAATGCTGCTATAGAAGGTCCGCAGATTGACTTAGGTCGAGAAAAAATGTGGCAACTGAAGAATCATACCAATTGTGGGACCTCATGGGTTGTTTATGTCATCCAATGCCCATGTAACCTCCTCTATGTTGGCAAGACTGAAAGGACTTTTAGTGAAACGTTTATTGAACATAGAAGCAGGATTAGAAGGGTAAAGTCTAATGCACCCCTAGTGGCACACTGCTGCGAGAAACTACATGGCCCAGATGATATCAAATGGTGTATACTGGAAGTGATTGTGACCCCTGAGAAAAGTAGTCGGATAGCTAAATTATCAACACGGGAAAATCACTGGATATACCATTTGGCAACTTTCCATACTGGCCTTAACAAAGATTTCTGTTGGAACTCATGAACAAAACATGTGCTCTTGGTTTCCTGCACCTTTTGGACTCTTAGCCTTCGTCTCCACTGCGCTCTGTACTTATAATTACCATCTCACTTGCATTTTTGCTATATACGTCTTCAGTGGATAGTAGTCGTTTAAGAACTAGTGGTAGCCATTTTTTGTAGTTTGTTTACCTCTTTCCATATTTATATATATTGGCCAAGTGTTTCTAGAATTATCTACGCTGTACTTATAACACTTGCAGTTACTAACTATGTGTATATGTGATTGAGCGTTTTGCTAACTGCCTACATCGATCCTTTATGATTGCCTCCTTATTCGTATCATTGTTTTACAAATGAATGGTGACCTCAATGTTTGATTGCTACTACTGCCTGTGCGGGTTCTCCGCTGTACCTTTGTTCCTAAGTGGTGATCGTTCTCTGACAAGGGATTACGGTATATACATCTGACCAGTGGATTTACTTACTTATTATGTGACATTAGTTGCAATATAATGTCGATCGGACTTGGCGGCCATTTTGGTAGTTTTTTAGCCTTTATCATAACTACTTGGTTATCCCGCTGATATCACGGGCCCCCTAGTCTATTTATGTGGGGTATTTACTCTTTTATAACGAATCATGATGGAGGTATACCATTAGTGGACTTATTTTCTCAATTTGTGGCCGCTGTCTCAATATATTGACGAACATTTCTGGCGGCCATATTGGTAGTTTTTTGGCTCATTTTTGCACCGACTAAAGCACCTACCACGTGACCAATTAACTTCAGAGCGTCTCCTTTAAAAGATCCTAATCTGTGGACTCCTTCATTCGGTCCGGGACGCTTGCAGACGGATGTTTTTCTGTTGATGACAGTTTTTTAAGAACGGGTAAATGCTGGATCTCTATGGGGCGATATATTCTGGCTTTTTCTAACCACTTCTGGGGTCCTCAGTTTACACGTATATTGGGGAGTGTGCCATCAACGGGTAGACTATGGGCGGTTTGTACCATCCATAAAGCGGGCATTACATGGTTTTCTTTACGAAATGTAGACTTGCCACTGCATTTGAGCACTACGATGGCGATTTAAACACATACAGGATTCCATGCACATATATGGTCAAGTTGTCGGTACCGAAAGCACGAAACATGATGATGATGGCTGTTTGAATTGATCAGAGGGTTGCAATTTGCATCCATTTGTCGTTCGTGCAATCTAGCAGTATATAAAGTGGTATATTAAACTCAGCATTTAAATTCCATCCCCTCTAGACTGTCATCTCGAGATTTGATATGTCGCAATTCTACAAGGAAACATGGATGTGAATTCCCCTCCTTTTTGGTATGGATTGCCTGTATTAAATACATTGGGAATATCCAGAAAATATTTATAGGTAAGACTATTTCCCATGTAAAACGTTAGTTTATCTTCTGTATAGTAGCCTATTGTCTGGTCCCCTAGTCATATGTGACCTCTCTTAAGAGTCTCCATTTTTTCTAGAAATTGACCAATGGAGTCCTTGAGATTTCAGCAAGCCTTTTTTCGCCCTGAGTGATCTCTCTGTGATTCTCTCACAAATAGCAAGTTACATCTTCAGTACAGGAGAGCGTTAATTGAAATATCAGAGGTATGTCCTCAGCATTTCCCCTTCGGTGTCCACCCTTTTTTAAGGGTCTGTTGTTGTGAAATTGCTGTTTTGTATATAAAGATTTTATTATTAGTTTTAAAATTTAAACGTTCTCGACATGTTTTGGATGTCTTGATGTTTTTTCCTTTACTATTAGAGGAGGTGTGTGTGGGTTTGCAGAGTACTCGGCATCTATTGGTAGACATTAAGTGAGCACATTGTATCACAATAAGGAGAAATAAAGAAATATGAAATGTATTGTTCTGTCCGTGTGGACCCAAATATGAAAAGTCCCAGTAAATAAGGAACTGCTTAATCATGCAGTTAGGCATGATTGAATAATATGTTAGGAGATTTTATTTAGTATATTCTCTCTGCTACATCGTAAATAGTTATGTTCATTTTGCATGATCGATGCTAGTTATACAGGAATATGACGGAAAGACAATATTTGAATACCGGGGACGCTGATGAACGGTGTGACAAATCGCTGTGTGCGAAGCATCGTTAAATAAACTGTGGACTTCCGCGGTGTTGGAGTATCTTCCTGCTGGTGAGGGAATGTTCGAAAGGATCTGACAAAGACGTAAAGATTGATTAATCCATAGGCTAAAACATTCATCACAAGCCTTAATCATGTTTCTTTTGAGCAGAAAGGCCACAGTGCAATTTGCATAACCATCGCTCTCACATACAATGCGTCGGTTTTGGCAGTTTTTCATATGCGTAGCTTTTTAATGGAGATATTTTTCATCCGCCTCTGGGAGTTAATTATTCATTGCAATGTTCCAGCACTCTGCTTGTTGTGTTCTGCACAGTCACTTACAAGAGAATGGTGATAAAGTGATGATGTATCAGGTGATGCAGCACATTATTGATACATATCTGAGTGACTTGGAACTGTGGAACCATTGATTATAGGAAGTGTAGTGTAGCAGTAAGAGGAGATGTTAATTTTTTACTTCTCAAGTTTCAAACTCCCTTTATAGTTTATAAAGTAATCGATTTGTTCAGAGTGGTACACTAATACGTTTATGGCGTGGCCTTGGATTTGTGGTCTTGCAGTTACAATGAGACCTGGGGGGTGGGTTTGAGTGGGTAACTGCATTTCAACATGGGGAAACACAGAAGGTTAAAACATCACATCTG
>JASBQJ010605139.1:0-16698 GCA_030264955.1 Desmognathus apalachicolae | reverse complement strand
ATTGCAACTGTCTTAATCTCATTAGTTAGCTTAGCAGTAGGGATTGTATGTATCTTTATTCATTATTCACAACATTTGATTTTATTTACAGGTTTTTGTAAAACAATAAACTTATTACTTTTTTATACTGTGTTTTCACCTTCACTTCTCCTTGGTTTTGAATGTGATTTGATTGTATTTATTTACAAGTCTAGTGACTTTGACTAATTGTCATATGCTTTCAAAATCATTTGTTTTTTGATTTATCCCTTCCCTGGTATTTTAATGGCTGCATTAGTTGTTTGCCAAACACACAGGTCCAAAGATTGTCACAGGGAGCGAGAATGTGCCAGGTCCGATGGCAAGGGGAGCTCCTGCAGATGGTGCAGGGATGGGGATGGCTGTGGACCTTTGAGGAGACTAGAGATTCCCAGTATGAGGAGAGATGGTGGTACTAGGCACATATAACATAAAGGGCTTGTTTGATTCTAACCTCATCTATTCCCATATGGCACCAAGCTGTGTTGCTGTCAGGACACCAAACTTGTAAATAATTCTGTCCCTTCATATGTCCCTAATTCCCCCGGTTTTCACATGACACCAAACCTGTAAATATTTCTGCCCCTTAATAGGACCTTAAATTCCCAGGCTCTCCAAGTAAACGTGCAGTATGTTTTTGACATGCTGCTAAAGCATACAACCTAATCTTTGTTTCCAGTACACTAGAATCTGGCATAGTTTCGCTGTCACCTTATCTAGCAAACGATGTATATATAAACCAGAGTCCCAGTGCTATCCATTTACCAGGGGCACAGCTGCAAACATGAAAGAAGGACTGAAAGCGGGAGCCATCCAATCGGCTTCTGATGCGCCCAATGATTGATGGCATCTGGGCTGTCCCAGGTCGCGCGGTGACAACAATGACGTCACCGCTGCGGCAATCGGGGCTTTTGATCGAGTCTATCACCCCGACCGGACATACACTGAGAACAGGAATCCTGACAGGAATGAAATACAACTTTTAGAAAGAATTCAGATTTGTTACCTACGTAATCAGAGGTGAGACTGTTTGAACTTGAACTTGGTCCTCCGGGACTGCATCCCATTTCGTGTGTTTTTCGTGTTGTCGTGGACACCTCAGGGCCCTGAGATGTACCTCGATAACGACTCGTACGTTTCTCGGATCAGAGACTTCACCACATTCAGCATTGCTCTCGTTCTTCGTTATTCCCCATTGCAAAGGTTCGCCGCCGGAACACTAACAAATCCTGTCAGCATTAGAAGTGCGCAGACACCGCACGCCTCCCGCCCCGCATGGAGTGCGTGTAGATTCTGATCCATTCCAGCTGATAAGTTACCCTTATCTTCGTCAAGGCCACGGTATCCCGAGCTGGTACCGGCCCCTCTGCCATTCCCCCACAGACTCTCCCCCTAGTAGGAGGAGGACAGAGATGCATGAGCGTCAGGACGAACACTAATCGCCTCAGACACGAGAGTGCTCCGGGCGCACAGTGAAGACTCTCGCGAGACTGCGCCCCACCAGGCGGAGACACTCCTCTTCCGAGTGTGGCAACGAGGAGAACTGAAACACCAGCAACAGAGAGTTTCCAAGAGCTGGTATACGTATCCTTTGACACTTGCTCATATGTTTTCTTTTTTACTCTAATTGCCATTAACTGTTGGTTACCTCTAGCTGAACCGCTGTTCATATAAAAAGGGGTCATTCCTTAACTGTTCCCTCCACAGATATGTTAAAAAAGAGGAACACCTAGTGTTGATCCGTATATCCCCGGCGCTGTCAATTAGAAGGTAAATTCAGCCTACATTGTATTCACTGGGTAAATATTCAGGGGCACTGCTCAGAGCCTAAATTCCCCCCTATCTCTTTGCAGAGAACCAGAACCGCCAATCCTGGTTAAAGATCCTACTTGGGGTCATCTCGCCTTCCACCATCCCCGACAGCGCCAGCCAGAGGACTAATAGTTTTCTGGTCGTCGTTGTTATATACATCTCGTCCTGGAATTGAACCAACTGAGAAGGTAATCTGATTCCTTCTCTCCTAACTAAGTTATTGTTTAGACTATAGTTGTACACTCTTTACACCTCGTTCCTCACACACTATTGATTTTTCTGACCAAGTCTTGACAGGTATAGAGCCTCAAGGGGGATTCTAATTGGTAAGCGTGAGATTAGTTTTAATGCCCTCTTGATATCATTAATCCCCATTGTCAGAACACCATATTTATTTAGTATTCTGTGTTCCCTTTTGTCTCCTTGCATTAGGTGCTGACCCCCAGGATTGTCATCTGGTTCCTGGCTGGGACCCCCTTTTTCTCTTCTGGGCTGTCTATTGACGGACAGAGGGGTATTAAGAGGGTTGCCTGTTTTCATCTCATCTCCCAAGTGCTTGAATATCCAACAGATTGATCACAAGCCAATATTGGGGTGAGATGGATCAGGACCAGCCAGACCTTAGGGACCTAGTCCAGGCTCTTAGAACTGAATTAGGGGGATTTAGGGAGGAACAAGTAGCCATGATTCGTAAGATACAGGAGCTAAATAACAGCATTGTAGAAATCCAGACATTTCTAAAAAACCTGCCTTCCCCGGCGGCCCCACCAGTGTCACCTCCTAGTAACCCCCCTACACCTGGGCCACGTAATAGCACCCTACCAAACCCACCTATGCCAAAAAGATTTTCTGGGGACCCACTTGAGTTTTCCTCTTTTCTGACTCAGTGTAAATTTTTTTTTTTTTTTATTTTTTTTTTCAAATTTTATATGACATATACAATACTTTATACACACATCAAAACAGTCTTTACATACAATATAAAATATATCAATATACCCATTAAAAGGGGGGAAATAACAGGTCATTTTGCCCTGACTAACCTTTATCAGTTACTTCTAGTTACATTTATTTCACGTCTTCCTCTATTTCCTCACTGCTTTACAGTTTCATTATTTAGCCATATAAATTCTCTTTTTCCTTCAACCAAATTAACTTTTCAATAAACAACAAAACATGGTCTTAAACTAATGTCAGGAATATTCGCAGGCAAAACTTTACATTTGATTACTTCATGATGCGCCTAGTATGATGAAGGGGTCTGCTACAGGCATGGTTTACTTTTCCAGCAAGACATATCCATGGTTAGGGGAGAAAAAAAAATTATACATCCACGTTGACAATATCAACTTTGAAAATTCTTGCAATAAGTCGTTTACTTAATATTATTTTACATAGTTAATCATCTAGATTCGCATTTTGTTGATACCAGTAGTTCAAAATGGGGGCCCAGAAGTCCTTAGGAGTGCTTTGCGGTGTATTCATTTCCCAGTATGTTTTTTCCGTCTCATAATGTTTTAATAACATATTTTTCAAGTAAGTTAAGTTAGGTACATTCTTCGACAGCCATTTCTCAGCTATAGATTTCTTTGCAGCTATTGCAATCATACAAAATAGACGTTTCTTTAATCCTGTCATATCACTATAGATGCCCAGTAGCCATATCCTAGCATCCATATCTATGTCTTGGTTTAATATTTTTTGTGTTTCACCCCACACATCAAGCCAGAACCTCTGTATCTTTGGGCATTCCCACAATAAATGGTAAAAGGTAGCTTCGTCACACATGCATTTGGGGCATCTCGCATCTCTGTCTGTGTAATAAGTAGCCAGCTTCTTGGGTGAATGATACATTCTATGCAGAACCTTGAATTGGACTAGTTTATATCTGTAGTTAGATGCTATATCTTTTATCTGTCTTCTGGCCTGTAACCATTCATCATCATCCAAGAGGAAACCGATATCCACCTCCCATTTATTTTTAAGTTTTTCCCAGTATGGTTCGATTGCTCTGTCGGTGACTGCATATATTTCGGATACTCTAACACCTACTTCATTATTCCGACAGACCAATTTAACCACAGGGTCATCCGGTGGTAGGAAAGGGAAATCAAGGATCCATTTTCTACATGACTCTCTTGCTCTCATGTACATAAAAAATTTGCATCCTCTAAAAGCAGCATGTTGTTCTATTTCGTTTTGTGCTTTGAACCAGTCCCCTTCAAATAGGTCCTTAACCATTCTCAAGCCTGCTCTGTCCAGATAACGAAGCCAACGTGGCTCACCTTGTAGTGATAGCTGGGGTACCCAACGAATGTCAATCTCCCCGGCTACTTGTAATGGGGTCGTTACCCATTTTTTCATTTTTTTAAATGCGTTCAAAGAGCAATTCACAACATCACCAGCATAGGGCCTCATGCTCACATTATCACCCAAAACCCGTTCTCTAAGGTCTTTTCCCTCATTTAGTGCCGTTTCCACCCACTTATGAGGGCGTGTCACAGATGTATTAAACCATCTCGCCACAAAATAAACCTGTGCTGAACCATAGTATCGTTCCCAATCCGGCAGTGCTAGACCTCCTCCATCCAAGGGTTGTACCAGTACATCATATGCCACTCTGGCTTGTCCACCTGCCCATACTATTTTTAAAGTGTGGGTACGAAGGGTTGTAAAGAAAGTTGCAGGGGGAATCACCGGGGCATTGAGAAATACATATAGACACTTGGGCAGGATTATCATTTTGACCAGACTCACTCTGCTTAATAGGTCGATTGGAATGTTTTTCCACTTTTCAGCAAGGGACGCCACTTCCTCCAGCAATCTTACATAGTTCTTAACATACACCGTTTTCTTTTCTCTGGCATAGTGAATGCCTAGATATTTAACTCCATTTACAGCCCAAGTGAGTGGACATAGAGCATCTGGATGCCATGTTATGTTGTTCAATGGAGTTAAAAGTGATTTTTTCCAGTTGATACATACACCTGTAATCATACTGAAAGTGTCTATCTCATCTAGGAGACCCGGTATATGCTCGCTAGGGTTTTGAATATATACTAGGATATCATCTGCATATAACGAGACGGTTACCCTCGCATCAGGAAGTACAATCCCCATTGTTGTGTGTTTTTGTCTTAGTTTACATGCAAAGGGTTCGACCGCTAAAGCAAAAAGGAGTGGAGAAAGTGGACATCCCTGTCTAACACCTCTCTCAATATTAAAGTATTCCGAGCAGCTACTGTTTATCAGTACTCTGGCTTTGGGTTTGGTGTAAATAGTTTTAATCATTTTAATAAAACAAGAGCCCAGTCCCATGCTAGTAAGTGTTGCTTGTAGGTAAACCCAGTTTACAGTGTCAAACGCCTTCTGAAAATCTAGGGAAGCAATTACAGTATCTTGCTTATCTTGTACTGCGTCTGACATGGCAAATAGCAAACGTAGGTTATCTGTGGTGGCTCTACCGTGTACAAATCCAGCTTGATCGGGAAGGGTCAAAAATGGCATAATAAACATTAAGCGATTGGCAATAGTTTTAGTTAAAATTTTCATATCTGTATTTAGCATGGATAATGGTCTGTAAGAATCAAGGCATCCCGGTTCTTTCCCTGGTTTTAACAGTGAGACAATAAGGGCATCTCTAGTCGTGTCTGGAAGAGCACCTGTTTCAAACGCCTCTTGATATATATCTCTCAGGTAGGGAGCTATATAGGTACTGTGTGCTTTATAGAACTCCGCACCGAGCCCGTCCGGCCCAGGGGCCTTACCGGACTGTAGTTCTTTTATAGCAATTACTATTTCTTCAGTAGTTAAGGGGTCGTTCAACAGTTTACGGTCGATATCCGAGGCCCAGGCCAAACGGATATCATTTAAATATTCTGCCGCATCTTCCTCAAGCGTGGGCGTGGGGTCTCTATATATGTCTTCATAATAGTTTTTAAATTCCTTGGTTATAGCAGCCGTATCTTTCAATAGATGACCTTGTCTATTAGTTATTTGTGTAATAGTAGGGGGGCTATTATATTGTCTGACCAATCTAGAGAGGTATCTACCTGGCCTAGAGCCTTCACTATAACGTCTAGCGTTTTGTTCCTTGTACAAGTAATCCAATTCTCTCTTCGCTGCATTGTCATATTCTAGTATCAGTCTGGTATATTCTATTCTAGCTTCATGTGATTCTGCCTCTACGAGTTTGGATGTGAGCTCGTCAAGTTTATTTTCTAACACTGCAAGTTCTTGTCTAATAGCCTTTAATATACTACCCTCCAGTGACATAGCTACTCCTCTCATCACACACTTGCATGCGTCCCACAAGATGGCTCCGGATTGCACAGTTCCCACATTATTTTCAAAATATTCTTTCAATGCATTTTCCATTTCCACCCTATATACAGGGTTGTTGTAAGATCTAGGCTTATTGCGCCATATGTATGTGTTTCCAATTCCAGACCCCATATTACATTCCAGTATTACTGGAGAGTGATCAGACCATGTTCGAGGGCGTATGTCTACATCTGAAACACATCTATATAGTCTACTATCCAATAGGAAGACATCAAGCCTTGTATATAAATCGTGTACAGTCGTATAATGGGTGTATTCTCTCTCACCCGGGTGCCAAAGTCTCCATGCATCCACCATGTCATATAAACACATTTGTTCTAACCAGCAACGTGCAGCCTTAGGGGTGGCCTTATTTGTACCTTTAGATCTATCTTTTGTGTCATCAAGAGTGGTATTTAAATCACCCCCTATACACCAGTGATGATCAGGGAAAGCCATACACTGTGCAAGCAATGAGGTTACAAATATCGGATCGTCAACATTTGGGGCATAACAATTACAAAACAATATGTTTGTTCCATTTATTTCGCCTGCCAATATAACCCATCTGCCATCTGTATCAGCTTTTATGTCATGAATTCTCAAGGGGAGATGTTTCCTCGTGAGTGTAACTACACCTCTAGCATATTTCGAGTATGCAGCTCCACCTCTAGGTCCCGACCAACGTGGTAACATGGAACTATGTGTTTCCTTCATTAAATGTGTCTCCTGTAACATTAGCACATCTATATTCTGTCGTTCTGCATATCTCCCAATCTTTCTAATCTTCATGGGACAATTCAGGCCTCTGACATTCCATGTCATTATTCGTAATTTCTCGATACGTTTACTATTCATTTATATTGCTGTCCGAGCGGTCTCCTCTGTCCACACCATGCCCACCAAGGGTCTGTTTTTCTTTTATCATATAAGTCTCACCTATTCTCCTACTCCCGAGATTTCCGACCAAAAACCTAACTACACTCAAATCAAAACAATAAAACAAATACCAATCCCTTACTCCCTCCCACACTAGATGGATCCCCAACTTACATCCAGTGAAACCCATTGCTCCATACATTCTCTTTACCACATCCACTCTCTAATAAACATAAACAATAAAAAAAAACTTAATACACACTCATCCGTTGCTATTTCTAAATATATAAAACTAAACTATCCCACACTTCTATACCAGCAATCGCTGTGAGGGGAGGCCATCGCTTGGCGCGTTCCTAGTTTTACATAAACTCTTTTTCAAAAACATCGGCATCATTGCCAGCAGAGGGAGCTCCTGGCGCACATATACTTATTTACTATAATACGTTTCAGTTCTCGCCATCTTGGTTAATATCACCCAGTAACTGTTAAGATAGTTTGCGAGCCTGTCGCCTCTGAAGATTCCCCTTCAGCCGTCGAACTGCGCTGGTCTGCACGTCTGCCCGTTCCGCTTCTTCGACGTCTGTTGTTCGCCCTTGGTGGTCTAGGTGGTCTGCGTTGTAGTTCTCCTATGTTGTCTTGTACAAATGTTTCAGCAGCCGTTTGATCATCAAATATCCATACTTTGTCATTCCAGAGCACACATAACCTTGCTGGGTACATCATTGAATATTGTACTCCGTTATTGCGAAGCGTGTCTTTCACATCCAGGAAAACCCGTCTTGCATTTTGTACAGCCAGGGTGAAATCAGGGTAGATTGAGATCTTTGAGCCTTTATATATTAAATCGCCTTTTTCACGTGCTATTCGAAGTATCGCATCACGGTCTCTGTAATTCAGCAATCTTAGGATTATTGGGCGGGGAGGAGCACCTACTATGGGTTTTGATACAAGCGATCTGTGCGCCCTCTCCACTACGAACAGGGGGGAGAGGCCTTCATCCCCGATAAGTTCACGGATGATTTCCTCCACTAGGGGCTCCATTGGCCTAGCCTCGTAGCTCTCATCCAGCCCAAGTAATCGCAGGTTATTTCTACGTGAGCGTCCTTCAAGATCTTCATGTTTGCTTTTCATCTCTACAATTTGACTTTCAGCCTCTTCCAGGCGTCTAGTGAGAGAATCGACCTTAGATTCTGTATCTCCTAACTTCTGTTCTGTCTGCTGTGTTTTCGCTTTAAGGGAGTCCACCGCCGTTTGCAAGCCAGCCAGACAGGTTCCTTGTGCATCTAGTTTGGTGTTTATTTGACCAATTCCTTTCTGGAGCTCCGTAAACATGCACTGTATTTTACTTTCCAGAGAGTGCTCATCTTTTTCAGGCTCTGGGGTCTGAGAGCTAGCACTCTGCTCTCCCTGCAGTCTGAAGTTTTCTAACGTGGTCTGCTTTTTAGCGTCTTTCTTTCCCATGGTGCCACAGAGCGGTGAAGCTTAGTTAATGTTAGCACAGGGATTTGTGCTTATGCTGTTTCCAGGCGTGTACACCAGTACATTTATGCAGCCAGTTCGTTATTATTTCCTCTAGATGTTAAGGGAGTCTCACGGGAGCAGGGGCCCTCCCCGGAAAATGGAGGGGTACACACGCAGCATCGATTCTCCGTACAGTGTCAGGCAGCTCAACAGCCGACAGGCAATTGTTCTCACGGTGTCTTCCCATCCGGGGGGGAGGGACAGGTCCCCATGCTCGCCCCCTCACCTCTCTTAGCAGCCATTGTTAGTGAGGCCTACCGCGTGGGTGGTCAAATCAGGATTCCGGACACCATTTTCAAAAATAAGCACACCACCGTGCGCAGGCAGACTCCAGGACACTGAAAATCACCGTTTCGTAGCTGTACCCTCGCTCCCTCCGCGGCGATGCCGCAGGATTGCCGCGCCTCGGCGAGAGCCTCACGTGAAGGCGGCCATCTTGTGCGCGCTCAACAGCGCCCCCAGTACTCCTTGTTTAAACTGCTTTCTCTGCACTGCTTTTAAATGTTCTTTTTGTTTTTTTAAAGGAAGTTGTCTTTCTGACTTCCCATACTCCACCTGTTTTTTTAAGACTATTTTAGAAATAGTTTCTTGCTGTGGGTTTAAAAAAATTAACTTGCTGTTTTTCTGGCCTCGGGTTAGAAATTGAATCTGACAGTTTAACTACACTGACATTGTGTGCTGCACTTTTACATTCTACTTTTTTGTGGTATTGTGTTGTATTAGTTTGAACAATACTCGCCTGCGTCTTTTCCCCTTTCTTTTCTATACATTTTCGCCGCTGTTTAGTAAGCATATCTGTAAATTAATTAAAAAATAAAGTAGGTGTTAAAACTTGTTCATTTACATAATAATTAGCTGAATAAACTGTTGAATAATTTTCCCAGCTGAGAGTCTAATGCCTCTATAGACCGTTATATAGCCGCAGGTGATGCCACCAGCAGCAATATAAATATTTTTTTCCCATTTACCTGACGTCAAAAGATGTTAGGCTAAGTTGAGCAACCAGCATGGGTGTCTGCACAATTCTTTCTGGGGGGGGGGAGGGGGTGGTGGTGTAGGGGTGCTTTGGGGGGTGGCATAATTATCAAAAGCAATATCTAATTGTACAATTTTCAAAAAGGTCTGCGAGAGGATGTAGTGAGCGAGCATAGCGCTTTTTCGCGATTTATAACCCAACAAAATATTGAAAAAATTAATTTAAATAGATCCACACTGTGCATTTTACAAGTAGAATAATGCACAGAAATTGCCAAAACAGTACACTTCAAGAAACAGCACACAAATATCAAATTTGACCTGTTTAACAATATCATCTGTTCTGCAATTGCCAGCTGTGTAATGAAATGTACTGCTGTTTCACATAGCCCAAGCCCTCAATAAGCAATTTAACTGTAGGGAAAAGAATGTACATAAAAAGTATGTGTCCAAGGTCACTCCAGCCCATCTACCAGTCCTGAGAGCCAAGAAGGGGGGAGGGGCAGTTACCCCCTTTGCCGCCCTCGTGAACGCAGATGCCAACCAGGATTTAAATCAGTAACCTTTCATTCTCATAGATGTCACAAACAAGCACTATGCGTGTTGAGCTATTTTACCACCTGGCAATCTGATGCCTCTATACACAGACTTTTAGCCTAACCTCCAACTCGCATTCATTGATCTACATATTTACCAAGTGTCACCTTATAATTATCTGAAACAAATGTCTTTTTTTCAATGAAAAAAAATGTTGAACTCCGAATCGAACACCTCGATATATATCGATATGCAAGACTCGAGAGTCGTTAGCGTCTCTATTTCTTTCGAGACACTACAATCGAGAGTCACTATATGAGTTTACAGTGTTTTAAAAGGATTTGAAATAGCGCCTACGAGTGCACAAAACTATTCTACATCATAAGGAGACGGTCACGCAACATACAGACCATATTCAAAATAAACTTCATTTAAAAAATGCATTCAATTAGTATTTCAAACTTCGATTAACGCACCTCGACATACGCCGCTGTGCATGACTCAAGGGTACATTAAACTTCGAGACAAAAAATACGACTAGATATTTCAAACACCGAATCACGCACCTTGACACACAAAGCAGTGCGTGACTCAAGTTTGAAATATTTCAAACTTCGAGTCACGCACCTCATCACACGTGGTGCGTGACTCGAGCGCACATTAAACTTCGACACAAAATACGCCTAAATATCTCAAACTTCGAGTCACGCACCTCGGCACACGTCGCTGTGCGTGACTGGAGCACACATTAGACTTCGACACAAAATGCAACAAAATATTTCAAACTTCGATTCACGCCCCTTAACACACGAAACGATACGTGACTCGAGCACATGCTAAACTTTGATACAAAATACGATTAAATATTTCAAACTCTGTATCACGCACCTCGACACACGCCGTGGTGCGTGACCCAAGGGTATATGAAACTTCCACACAAAATGCAACTAGATATTT
Source organism: Desmognathus apalachicolae (assembly GCA_030264955.1). Lineage (NCBI taxonomy): Eukaryota > Metazoa > Chordata > Amphibia > Caudata > Plethodontidae > Desmognathus > Desmognathus apalachicolae. The sequence goes on along the minus strand of JASBQJ010605139.1, from coordinate 5,673 downwards.
CAAACTCTGAGTCACACACCTTGACACACGTTGCGGTGCGTGACCCGAGAGTCGCAAAAAAGGAATTTCAACATTTTAAAACTCTATTACTTCACCTGTTCAGCAATCGGTCGCCTCTTTTCAAAAAGAGAACTCTTTTTCACCAGAAAAGTCTTCCAGAGAAATTATGGGAGTAATTACCAGCCACAGATGAAAGGGAGCAGACAAACTGTACCTTCCGGCACACTGTGTTACCAGCAAATGCCCTAAAATGGCTGCCTGAGCAAAATATGAACTGCAAGTTCAAATAAAGTTCAAATTAAAAGAAGATGAAAAAACACTAACTTGACACATGCAACTGCATAGTTATGGTACAGTATAAAAAAGTGCAAAGTGAAAACAAATTAACTGAACTGACAGACAATAAACTGTTACATTATTCCAAGTAAAAGTTAATTTACTAAAATCCAAACTAATTTTTTTAATGAAAAAAATATTTAAAATCAATTCTCGAAGTGAAAATCGATATTCAAATCGAAAATGTTAAACCGAGATGTTAAAACGTGAACCGATTCAGTTTATTAAATGCACTGCAAACTGCAACATTTAAACTGGGGTGGGAATCGCAGTTTGTGAATTGCTAATTGAAAAGCATTCTGCAAGATAAATTAGATGGACAAAATTATGATTTTTTTCCTTTTTAACTGAATGTAGCTCTTAAAAGGTCTGTTGTTTTTTCTGAATCAATTGGAAAGAGCCTAGAACTCCATCAAGACTGCTTGAATATTGCTCAAAAAGCAAACATTGCCATGCTCCGTCAGATGAACCCCATCACGTCTATCCAGTGAGTGGTCATCTGAACGGATATTAAAATGCCTGATAGAGACCATCTCAAAATCACGCATGATAGCAGTCATAACTTTATTCAAGTCACACCTTGCTTTCTCAAATGTGTTGCCAAATTGACTAGTTCTCACCCACTGCTGCCTCTCAGCAACTTGTGAAAACACAATGGAACTCTCAGGAAAAAGTTCCATAATTCTTTGAAGGTCATGCTTCATCTGACGGATCAGTGATACACCACGCATCATCCCTAAATCATTACCCCCACAATGGATGATAATGACAGAAGGATGCACTACTGAAGCCATTGACTCCAGCCGTGGCACAACTTGATGCCATCGCAGGCCCCGCTGCCCAATCCAACGCATAGAAACATTTTGGAGACCCAAATTATCAACAATGCTCCTTCTTTCAGAATATTCCCTCAGCCAGGAGATCCAGGAGTCACCAATTAACCACACATAATTCTTTCTACCAGTAGCCATTGCAAACAAAACTTCCAATCCAAGCACTTCCCTCCAGAAGAACTCAAAAAACAGTTGCTCTGTGCACAGGGTACTGTAGAATGAGCCCCTTCACAGAAAATGGAGGGAAAACACATTCTTCACCAATACGAATCCTTGTTATTCCCTACTAATCACAGAGATTCTTTCTTTTTTCGACTGTTGAGTAAGCTGCCTCGGCACTCATCGACAGTCATGGCTTTTCAAAATTAGAATATTAGCGCAGACACCTACTGATTGGGCGCCATGTACATGTTTGCATATAACATTTTCCTCTGCTCTTCAGCAAAGCTTTCAGCCAATCAGGAACCAAATTAAGTATTACCCACACTGCTTTGCGAGTAGCGTACAGTGAACAGTTAATACTTCTATAGTAATTTTAAAAAACCATACAAATACAGTGGCATATATTATGGTACAAAATTCAGTCAGTCCTTTCCTGCATTTGTGTTGATTATCAAGAGCGCGCACCCTATCTCACATATGAATTATGATCAACTTGAAACTCGGCGCCTAAACATTCTGTGTATGCAGTGAGAGAAATTATATAGATGCCCGACCATTAATGTATTTCATGTGGCATTGATTGTCGGATTCAGGAATTTTTGGAGGATTTTCCTTTGCGAAAATCCCACAAAACTATACAAAAGAAATTGTCTACAAGCACACTTTACATGGTCGCCAATGCAAAGGTTGTGTGTTATCTACTGGTCAGAACTTAAAGCACATTCTCTATCTGGAATGCTTTGTTGCAACCTTCGAACATACACTTAATGAAATCCAGGCTTGAAACAGAAAAACATCAATGAAAGAATATGAACTATTCAGAAAATTATTTAGGAGCGCTGTACTATATCCAGCACAATACCAATGCTAACCAAAACATTTTTTTAAAACCATTCACTTTACTCTGCAAGCACACGACATCTTACTATAATGAAGAAACATGCTGGCTTTTCAAAATTTGCATATTTGCGCACTAGACTGATGATTTGCTGAAAGCCTACTTGTACAGTGGAAAAAAGTCATATGCAAATTTAGGAAAAGCCAATAATAGTTAACATTACAGTAACCATGATGCCGATCGCGGGCAGAAAAACATATGCGTTTTAAAGGACATTGAAGCACAAGAACATCTTACAACAGGAAAACGAGTTCAGCCTTGAAACACTATTAAACATTGCATAAGAGAAGAAATTGACAGTTTAAAAAAAAAGCAACAGATCTCTTTTAATAGAAACAGCATTTCGCTTCCCAACCTGATAATATTAATTGTATGGTTAAGGACATTTTCTAACTTGACATTACTGTACTTTATGTACCACTGATGTAGTGTCAGTGAAATTTTTTAAAGGATTTTCCTGAGTGAAAAACCTGCAAAACTGTACAAATAAAAAGAGAATTCACTACAAGTACACAGACAATGAAAGACTGCTGATTGACTTAATATGTAATGCAGGGGCTCAAGTGACACCTGCTGTCGTCACACACAGTGAGGGGAAGGTCACTTAACACTCTCTCAGCTTTTAATTCAAATACACTGTGGGTCCTTCCAAAAAATATGGCAACTTGCTGTAGCGTTTTGTGAATTGTGTGCCTTATTTCATTTAGAAAGTAACAGCTCAAGATTCCAATTTACTATTCATTACATCTATATGTAAGGACAAGGCACAGATGTACTATGCATTTTTTCTATATGTAAGGAAGGAGCACAAATACAGACTGGTGACCGACCCACGTAGTGAGGGGAATGTCAAGCAACCCTCACCCTGCTTTTATTTCAAATGACCAGTGGCTCATTACAAAAATACAGCAACTTGTGTTAGCGATTCTTGATCACTGTGCTTCGGCCCGCACCGAAAAATAAAAGCCAAGAACCGCCAGGGCGCACTATTAAAAAAACAGCAATCTGATTGGACGTTCAATATGTGTAACTACAGAATGTGCATAATCAGACGCCGGCATTTCTAAATCTCAATCGTAATTGGCTGCAAAAAATAAAATAACTAATGATTGGCTGAAAACAAATACGTGCTGTGGGACGCCGCCCTAGACTCGTAAGTTGCCCTTTCTACAATTACCCTATGACATATTCCTCCACGCAACAGCAAAGCTTTCAACCAATCAGGAACCGAGTTAAGGATTACCCACACTGCTTAGCGGGTAAAATGCAGTGAACAGTTCATTTTTCTATAGTGAATGAAAAAAAAATACAAATATATCGATCACTTGACTGGTACAAATTCTTTTCATTTCAAATTGTTTTATTTATTTCTTTCAAACCAAAACAAATTGTACATAACATCACATTAAAGAAATACCATTTTTCCCCCCTTTCCCCTCCCCCCTCCCAGTTCAACACATTTCTGGTCGTCCACTTCTCCGCAGTTACATTTTAATCGGCATGGCTGTGTTCTCGAAAATTCAGTCTTTAAAGAGTCCAAACATAGTTCTCAGCGATCTTGGGCATATATCTGCAAAGGGGTTTTCTTTTACAAATTCTATAAATGGACCCCATGTGTCCTGAAACAGTTCACCTTTATCATGTAAATTACATGTCAATCTATCCATATTCAGACCTTCCCATATCTTTATGCACCACATTTCTTTAGTGAGATTATCAGCAAATTTCCAATTTCGAGCAATAGTGCTTTTGGCCGCAGACAGGAGGCTTGTGATCAATCTCCCCCTCTCAGAGATTAATGGATAAATCTTCCCCAGTGGAATGTTTAACAATAAGGTACCCGGATCCCAGGGGACCTCCAGCCCAATTATCTTGCTAATCATAGATGCCACCATTTTCCAAAAGCTTTTGACCTTGGGGCATTCCCACCACATATGAAAAAAGGTGCCTCTTTCTTCGCAGCCCCTCCAGCATATTTCTGACAGCCTTGGATTTATAACATGTAATCTTACTGGAGTCATGTGCCATCTCAATAAAACTTTGTGGTTGCATTCAGCTATCTGGACGCATATAGATGATTTTGCATGTCTTTTCCAGATTTTCTCCCATGTTTCTTGTCTCAATTCCCTTCCTAAGTCTTCTTCCCATTTCTCTTGATATGGCCACTTATTCAGTGTTTTTGAGTCATTCAGTGTCCTATAAATCGCTCCTATTGTCCCCTTTTCCTTCAATCTTGTTGAAATTATTTTCTCAAAATCGGTTAAGTCCCTCGACAGTCCCTCCGCTATTATTGGTGTATCTAGCCAGTGTCTTAATTGTAGGTATCGTAATTTCTCTGAGTCCCCCAGACCGAATTCTAATTTGCATTGGGTGAAGCTTTTGCATTTCCCTCTTTCAGTCATTATATCCCTGCCCAAAAAACATCCTCCCTTTTCCCATTTCTGAAAAGCTTTCTCCTCACAGCCTGGCGAAAAATGGGGGTTATTCCAAAGTGGCAAGAAAGGTGAGGGGTAGCTGGTGAGGTCATATTTCTTTGCTGCCCAATCCCACACCTTAAAAAAAGTTCTCAGTGGAGTATCTATATACACATTGCCATGTCTCGCTTCTTGCCTAAGCCAAGCCTGCGCTCCCAATTCCCCCCTCACCAGTCTCTTTTCCATGTCAACCCATACCTTCGTCGAGTCTAATCTGGACCACTCCAGCATTACTCTCAGTTGAGTTGCTACGTAATATTTAAATATATCAGGGAATGACATTCCTCCTTTATATTTGTTAAGGTGCATTATTTGCTTTTTGATCCTAGGCATTTTATTATTCCAAATAAACTTCAATAGAAATTGTTGCAGAGATACTAGGGTTTTCCTGGGCACTTCTACTGGTAGCGCTTGGAAAGCATATAATAACCTGGGCAAGACATTCATTTTTACAATACTAATTCTACCCAGCCATGATTTCGTAACATGTTCCCAGCCCACCAGATCTTTTTTAAGTGGTTTAATAAGGGCCGGGTAATTCGCTTCATAAAGTTTCTGTGGGTCACCTGTTAGTTTAATTCCCAGATATTGGACTGTGTCTTGCGTCCATTTTAGGGGTGAAATCTGTTTAACTTCCTCTAACTCTTCTCTCTGTAAATTGATGTTCAAAGCTTCTGATTTATCAAAATTAATTTTAAAGCCTGAGAACTCCGAGTACTGGTTTAATATTTCTAATACCATTGGAATTGAAGTCTTGGGTTCCGTTAATGTGAGTATGATGTCATCAGCAAACAAACTTATCTTGTGCTGTATTCCCCCTATTGGTAACCCCTTAATCTGTAGATTATTTCTTATAGCTATCGCTAAGGGCTCCAATGTCAGGGCAAACAACAGCGGAGATAAAGGGCATCCCTGTCTAGTCCCTCTTCCCAACACAAAACTATTTGAATGCACTCCATTTAGTCTTATC
>JASBQJ010594073.1:0-12108 GCA_030264955.1 Desmognathus apalachicolae | reverse complement strand
TTTTGGACTTTTCTGCGCTGTTTTCCTCTGCTACTTGTAATGTTTTGCTTTATTTCCATAGGATATAGCTAGGGTTTATATGTGTGACTGTGACTGAGTGTACAATCTATTGCAATAGCGACTTAGGAACTTTTCTCTTAAATGTGCTATTGTATCCGGTAAATTGTTTATATGTTTTGCTGCTTGTTTAAATTTAAGAACACAGAACAAAATGGCCGGGAGAGGGATAAATTGAAACCTACTATTTGAGAACACCAAATTAAATTAAGGCGCTAGAAAAAACTAAATTTGAAATAACTCTGTGGGACATCTGCTGGTGAAACAACAAGGAAGAGAAATGCAACAAATTTTAGTAGAAAAATGAATTTTAGATTTTATTAAATATAAATATACGACCAATACTCAACATAGACAAAAACAATTGTGAAACAAGTGAAACAAGACAAATTACAAAACAAGGTACAAAAACATGGACAGTGCAAAATTGTGAAGCCAAGAATTAGGCTGGGCTCCAGCTGTATACACTTATACACGTGCGTCAAATCGGAGTAAATGAATAAATCTTTGTTCCGATAAATAGGAAATAATCCCAAGATGTTGATGATTCAAGACGCTGAGGGTTGAGATGTGGGAAAGGCCTACAGGCTGTTTCGGTCCCAATTGCAAAATTCAGTGCGGGACCATCATCAGGGCGAAGAACAATGGTAAAACAGGACAGGTCGTAAAATAACTAAAAAAACAAAATTAGCATTAATGAAAATTAACTCACATTACATTGTTAAGACATCAAAAAGCAAATAAATGAAAATACACAGTATAAAACAACAATTTTCCAAATGCTAGCATTCGCAACACTTGTTGTCCCACCACAGAGGTGACTGCCCCTGGGGAAAGGAGAGGGAGAAAGGGAGGGAGAAAAGGGGGGATCGCTTCCAACAGAGGCCACCTATTGGAACTATTGACAATATAGTATCCAAATTATACTAAAGATATATTACCTAACAGAAAATGCACATAGAACTAAATCATAATGCTCAGATCCGCAGGATTGAATGCGGCTTACCTCAAGGGATGACTTAAGCTAACAAGCAGAGTTTATCAGTTGCAAGCTGAGGCCTTAGCAAGGTCGGCCGATAAGTAGAGCTCCTGAAGGAAGAGAAGAAAAGGAAATGAAAGAGAAAAGACCAAACAGTTAGCCACAGAACCTAAGAGTGGCACCATGACGGCCCCTAGTATTCAATCGTGCTTACCACGTTCAGAGAATCCAATGTATCCAATCGTGATACAAAGTAGAAGAACATCCGTCAGAAGCCGTTGACAAAGAAATGCTCCCTATTTGGGAAATTAACAAACATCAGTACCAACATCCTATCACTCGAACGTGAGGTAGAAGTAAAATACCTAACACTCACCAAGGCGTGGCAGACGCCGTGCTCAAGGATTGAAAAATTAAGGCGTATGCTGTTCACGGATACAAGCTGAAGTATAAACAAAACAGCCACTGGTAAGGTAACACAACTGAGAGTGTAAGACTCAGCACAGATATGCAAATTAATTGGGATCTCTTACCCATAGATTATAAAGCGGTCAAGTCAGGTATCTCTGCCAACGCAGGGGGGCGATCATTAAGGCCGAACGACAAGTGCCTGGAAGAAGGAAACAACCAGAGGTAACATTTCTAAAACCAGCTGTAGTCTAAGTTGCTAGTCGCGGACATACCACTTACCGGTAGGAAAGATATGCCACTTGTCGGCGGTATAACTTTAAACGGTCTATCGCCGCGGCCACTTAGTTTAGCGCAGCCATCCCCTACAGAATGGAAAAGGGGGATTGTGTGAGGGCCGATATCAACAATCCATACCAAGACAAACCCCGTGCCAAATAGTCATACCTGGGGCGGAATCGGTAACAGGTCCTTCCGCGGTGTAGCTGCAAAGAGTCTATCGCCGCGGCCACTTAATTCGGCACAGCCGTCCCCTACGAGATGGAGAGGGGATCGTGTAAAGGCAGCTACCAATAATACATACCAAAGCGTATACTGTAACAGATAACTATACCTAGGGCGGAGTCGGTAACCGGTCCTTCCGCGGCACTGGAGACGTGAAGTGAACCGAAGGAAGACAAATGCCAGTTTAAGTATGTACAGTGGGCGGAGTCAAAGTCAAAAAACACAATCAATGATTGGTTGGCTCCCATCACAGACAGGGCCAATCAAAAGTGTGCAGCACGGCAGACCAATCGGCAGTGGGAACAACCCAAACAACTTCCAAGATGGGCTTAGGCTAGTAACCAGGTAAATCATGTACCGTTATCTGCGTGTTAGAAATTATACATTCCATAGCAGACATCGCTCAGTTGCAAGGGATCGATTGCGTAAATGGGGGCACCAGAATGGCCTCACGGGGTCGGCCAGGAAGAACTACATACGGCCGGCCACACGAATTGATCATGAAGTGGCCCCAGGGTGGACAATAGTCAAAACGACGTACTATTTTCTGTTCTGCAAACCGTAGCGCTCAGGTGCAAAAAACAATTATATATATGAGGGCAATGAGCAGGCCTCAATGTGCCGGCAGGGAAGAGGTACATATGACCGACCACACAAGTTAATCATGAAGGGACAGTGCTGATCACAAGCAAAACAGGGGCACTATTTTCTTGTATTGAGTCCAAACGAAATGGAGTCGAACTTTCTAATCAGAGCCCTTTCCGCAATAGCGAGCAATGGAGTCATATCGCCACCCCGGGGCGGAAGACGTACCCTGCGTAACACAACCCACGTCAGGGAGTCCTCAGTGTGGCCCAACGTGACAAAATGTGGAACCAAGGGGGCAGTCAGAGTTTGCGTGCGAATTCAGGATTTGTGTTCACTAACCCGTAGACGTACTTCCCGTTCGGTTTGGCCCACATACATAAGCCCACAGGGGCAAAATACTGCATAGATTACATTCATACTGAGGCAGTTGGTGTGGTCGCGAATATCAAAGGTCACGTTGTTATAAACCACCTGTTTGGTCACGATGGCGCTGTCGCAGGCCACACAATTGCCACACTTTGTGTGCCCTTTGAACCTCTCGTTACCCAATAGTTCAAGGATTGAGGTGGGCTTGCTACACCTAGTCAGTTGGGAGTGGACTAGCCGATCTTTGAGACTTTTGCCTTTTTTGAAAGCAAATCTGGGGCGATCCAAGCAGAACTCCTGTGTTTGTAGGAGGTCCCAGTGCTTGAGGATACTCTTCCTAACATTGTTGGAGCACCGATTAAATGTGCTCACACAGGTGATGGTATCAAGGTCTGGAGGTTTAGCAATTTTTTGTAGAAGTACTTCATGAGGATTATTGAGCGCCCTTTTGGCGGAATCCTTGATCAGTTTAGTAGGGTAGCCCCTGGCTTTCAATCTCTCACCCAACTCATCTGCAGCACCTAAATAGTCCTGAGTTGTAGTACAGTTGCGCCGACATCTCGAACATTCCAAAGGGGATATTATCTCGTAGGGCCTTCGGATGCTCACTCTCGAAATGAAGTGTCGTGTTTCTGTCGGTGGGCTTACGAAAGAGTTTGGTAGCTAAGGCCCCCTCCCGATGAAAAATTGTGAGGTCCAAAAAGTTGATGGAATCATAGTCGCATTCCATAGTAAATTGAATGTTGCTATTGCACTGATTAACCCAGGTCACAAATTCAGTGAGGGTGTCCGTCTCGCCGCGCCAGATGAGGACACAGTCATCAATATAGCGCTTGAATAAGATGATCCGGTCCCGGAAGGGATTCCGTGCATTCAGAATGTGAGTCTGTTCAAATTGGTCCATATATAGTATGGCCAAATTTGGGGCAAAGGCCGCGCCCATCGCGGTGCCGTGGACCTGCTGGTAGAAATGATTTTTGAACCTAAAAAAATTGTGGCAAAGTGCCAATTCTGCACAGCCTACAATAAATTCAGTGGGAATGGTGCAGTCAGTCCTGTGGTTGAGAGATTCCCGGATGACTGTGAGGGCCTCAATCTGAGGAATATTGGTGTAAAGAGAGACAATATCCATTGTCACCAGTAAATCCGTATTCTCATTAAACGCCTGACCCTCGAGTAGACGGATAGCCGCGGTGGTGTCCAAAATGAATGTCTCAGTTTGGCTTGCAAGAGGTTTCAAGAAAAAATCAACGTACTGGCTGAGGGGTTCCAGGACTGAGCCGCAACCAGAAACAATGGGACGCCCAGGCGGCGATACCGAGCTTTTGTGGACCTTTGGTAGAGTGTAAATAACCGGTATACGCGGATTTTTTCTATTTAGAAATGCATATTCTTTGGTGCCCAACCAGCCAGCCGCTAGGGCCACATCAGTGTGCATTTTGATAAGGGACAGCAGGTGCGGGGTGGGATCACTATCGAGCTTATGGTAGTAGTTGGTATTAGAGACCTGAGACAACAGCTCCTGCTCATAATATTGCCTTGTAAGTAGGACCACCCCACCCCCCTTGTCGGCGGGTTTGATGACAAGTGTGGGGTCCCGTTCCAAAGTATTCAGTGCCAGGCGTTCAGAGGAGCTAAGATTAGTCTGCACAAACTTGGGCTGTGCAAGGATCCCATTTACTGCCTGGCGCACCATTGACTCATAGGTCAGGACATTTGCCGAAACTTGATGGGATGCTGGAGAGAAAGTGGACTTATTTCTTAAGCCCGTCATTTCCTCCTGATTAGAACTTACAATCTGATCCTTAAACACATACTTGAGTCTGACTTTACGAAAAAATTGATCTAATTCCTCATGGAGATCACCTGCATAGATCTTCTGTGTGGGTACAAATGAAAGTCCTTTCCTTAGGACCGTCTCCTCAGATGGAGTGAGTACATGATCACTAAGATTAAAAATAGGAAAATCCTCCATCTGAGGGTTACTGTCACGTGGTGTCATGTCGCGTTCCTGCCGCCTCTGCGGTTCCTCAATACGTATGGGGAACGGGAGTTGTCCCCCCGCCCTCTTCCTCGGCCCCCTCTGCCTAAAAAAGGTTGCCGTGGGTTGGGCTGATTTTCATCGCCACTCGCAGAGGAGGTATCGGAAAAGGTGACCCACCTACGCCTACCCCTAAAGGTGGTAGCTTGACCCTTCTGCTTGGAATAGTGGTCTTCCTTAAGGTAAGGATAGGTGACCTCTTTATCGTAGTGTTTGAGGTCAAATTGTAACTTTTCGGCCTTTTTCTTGGTGGTAAGCTTGCGAAAATCTTCAAACAATTTGTTGATGGAATCTATCTTAGCTTTGGCGTCCTGGATAAGGGTGTTGAGACCTAGTGCAGCTTGTTGCTCCAAGATCTCATCCATAAGTTTGTCTGCAGTATATTTGGCCGTCTCTATAGTGAGGGCCATCCAGTCGCGGGAGCAGCTGTTCCCGATCCAACTGAATTTGGTCAAGTAAACCTTATTGTCAGTGAACAAGATAGGTTCATTCTTGACTTGAAGTCCCCAAGGGATGATCCCACCCTTCAAGTATTCCACCAAAAATTGGCCATGCAGTTCTGTCCTGAATTGCTTTTTTTTCAAATTCAAGAGAGAATCTCCCTCTGATTTACCAGAGCTCTGGAGATCCGAGAGGGCCGCTCCGAACACTGTTTCCCCTGACGTTAATTCGGTAATCTGCTCAAAGGTGAACGCAAGGGTCTCAGCTTCCGCCATTCACCCAAAAACAAGAGGGTGGAGGGGGAAAAAAAGAAGGGGGAAGGAAAGCAAGAGGGAAGGGGGAAGAAAGGGAAAAAGAGGGAAAAAGACAAGAGAACAGAAAAGGAGGAACAGAACCAGCTCAAATGGGCCCTAAGCACGAATACATCAATGTACCATAGTCTGTACTTGAAAGTTTAAACAATAACTGAAGAATTTACTAAATAAACTAAAAAGACCACGTAAAGATTTACACCGTCAGCAAGGGTAACATATTCCCTATATTCCTAAAACAACCAAGTGGTTGTGCAACCGAGAAAAACAACAAGGAAAGCCCAAAGACCCTCAGATCAACCGGTGTAGGGCAAGAACTAGAGCACAAGCATAGTACCGGGAGAGGGATAGATCCAAATAATTGGCTCGATACCGGAAATTCTCGATATCGGCAAAACAGGCCAACTGTATAATGCAAAGGAACCAACCAGAATACAAAAAATAACAGAACTAGAGCTAACTGATTATTAAGAAATTCAAAACAACTTTATTAAGTGAGCGACCTGGAACATAAACATGTATATAATCCTTAGAACACATAAATACAAGACAATTGAAACTGTAAATTAAAGCATGAACAGTGGATGGGTGGAGCCAGAGAATAACATAAGGCTCAAGACCCAACACCACTTGCCCATGAGCACCACACAATCCGGAAAACAAAATCCTGATTGGAAAAAGGAAAATAATACAATCCACCATGTAAAATGATTTTAGGGTGCTAGCGATGAGAGAGAGGGCCAACAGACTGTTTCGGTTCTAGCGCATTTGTTCATTGCAGAACCATCATCAGGGCAAAAGATAACTTGAGACAAAGACCCAGGTCGTAGATAGATTAAACTGCAAACAAAACAAATTTGGAAAATTAACACACTAATATACTGTGGATGGGACATTATGCAAAGACATTTAGAGTACATGTAACTTGAGGCCTTGCGTGTCCATTATGAGCCCAGGTCATTTAACAAAGGGCCAGGAATCATTAGACGGTCTTTCCTACTCCGCATATTGCGTGGTTTATAGATGCAGACATTAAACCATGCATCCTAGATTTCAACCTCAGAATTGCTGCTGTACTGTCGATAGGCCATTTTAAAAAGAGATTTGGACAAAGCTTGCATACAGTACATATAATTTTATACCATCATGCACCTCTTACTACATATATCTTTGGAAAGAGGCCCGAACTAATTAGGAATCTTTCCTGCTACACGTCTTACATCATTTGAAAATGTCAACTTTACACAATGCGCCCTATACTACAACCACAGAATACATACAGCACTCACTAGCTCTCCTGCAGCTGTGAACATTTGCCAAACTAGTGTGCTCAATGGCCTGGAAGTGCATACACATAAAAGAAACAAACAAAGATGAGAATAGAAAAGGAGGCGAGGGCAGGGAGAGGAAACAAAGGAGAGGGAGGGGGGGAAGGAAGAGGAAAAAGGGAAAAGAGGAAAGAGGAGGAGGAGGGAAAGGAAAGGAAGAAGGGAAGGGAGAGGCAGGGCAAAGGGAGGGAAAGAGAATTAGTATTGCACCTACCACTGCGGGGCAGTGTAGAATCCTGCCGCTGTCAGGGGGCCAAAAGGCCGATTCGTGTTAAATCAATCGCTTCTGCAACGGAAAAGGGCGAGAAAAGCTATGACCTACTCAGTTTTACGGACAGGAATTATGAGTGTTACAAGCAAGGAAAAGATGTCTGGGGCTCGTAGGCTGAAGGAAAAAGAAATTGCATTGCACCTACCAATGCGAGGCAGTGCAGAATCCTACCGCTGCCAGAGGGGCCAAATGGCTGAGTACTATCAAATCAATCGCTTCTGCAACATAGAGAAAAAAAGAAAGAGAAAAAACTATGACCTAATCAATTATGCAAAAAAACTAATGATATTTACAAGCCAGAAAAGGAACCGTGGGGCTCGAGGGGAAACACTCACCCAATTTATAATCCAAGCGACCACAGTAGTGGTCTGATTGGTGATGAACAGTGCAGTTAATTTACTGCAAGGTAAAGAAGGCGGCGCGCCGCTTGGTGTCCCCGGCAACCTCGGGGGGGCGGGTAAATGCAGAACCAGCAAGACCCTGTGAATAGAAAGAGGGTAATGAATGGCTCTACTAGGTACCTACTGCGGAGGCGTGCCACAGCTGGAACATGCCCCTCACTAGCAAAAACAAAGGGAGACTGTGCTAATCTAAAATGTGGTACGAAACCACAACTGTTCAAACCGCAACTCACCTCGACTGGGATGGCCTGCCCAGGCACAGAAAACCAATTTCAGATGTGGCGTGCCGCACCTGTGGTGAGAGGAACGGAGCTGCCGTTAGAGTCGAGCAAAAGTTTATAGCCCACCGCCCCCCCGGGGCGGCAGCCAACTCACCTGACGCCGGAGAGAAAGAACTTGCGTCTCGTACACTGCTTACGCTGAAGCAAGTGCCTGCGCCCGGACCCTATAAATGAGTCAAGGGGGCGTGGTTCCAATAGAGGTGAACCAATGGAGAGAGTCAGAGAGCGGCACCGGCTAACCAATGGGGTGGTGGGGAGCTCGACACGCAGAAGAGCGTCTATGCGACCATGGTTACGGCCATCGCACCTCACTGGACCTCCAGTTGCTGAGAAGAGATAGAATAGGGGGCCCATCTAGGGGGGCGGCTGGCCCCAAAAGAACACGTGGGAAGGGGCACAAGTTACAGACAACTGGGGCGATGTGTGGAATTACTCGCGTACATTCAACCCGCGTTTGATGGTGTCAAACTTGCGGATTAAGTTCTTTTCTACTGCAATCAAGAGGGCAGTGAGATCGCCCCCCCGAGGTGGGAGGTGCACCTTACGCAATACCAGCCACCTCAAGGAATCCACAGGGTGGCCAAGGCTCACAAAATGCGCAGTTAATGGAGCTGTAAGGGACCTCGTGCGGATGCGCGATTTATGCTCACCAATACGGAGTCGCACTTCCCTCTCTGTTTGCCAAATGTACATAAGTGCACATGGGCAAAACACTGCGTAAACCACGCTGGTGCTCAAACAATTTGTGTGGTCACGAATCTCGTAATGCACATCGTTATAGCTGACACTTTTAGACACAATGGTGGAATCACATGCCACGCAATCTCCACATTTAGTGTGTCCCTTGAAACGTTCCCTGCCCCACGCCTCCAGGATGGTACCAGTTGGTTTATTGATGGGTAATTGTGAATGTACCAGCCTATCTTTGAGACTCTTGCCTCGCTTGAAGGCAAAGCGGGGCCGTTCCAAGCAGAATTCCGAGGTCTGGAGGAGGCTCCAATGTTTCAAGATGGCTTTCCTCACACGGTCTGAATTTCGATTAAAGGTCGTGACGCAGGTGATAGTATCATTGCTGTTGTCCTTGGGGGTCTGATCCAACAGGGCTGAATGCGGATTGTTGCAAGCGCGCTTAGCTGCATTTTTCACCAATTTCTTAGGGTACCCTCGCGCCGATAGGCGCTCACCCAAGGTATCCGCAGCATCGCAGAAATCTTCCGTGATAGTACAGTTCCGTCTACAGCGTAAAAACATTCCGAATGGGATGTTGTCGCGTAGGGCCTTAGGATGTTCACTCTCAAAATGGAGTGTCGTGTTCCTGTCGGTGGGCTTGCGAAAGAGTTTGGTGGTCAAAACCCCCTCCTGGTGAAAGATGGTAAGGTCCAAAAAGTTGATGGAATCATAGTCACATTCCATTGTAAATTGGATGTGACTGTTGCACCGATTGACCCATGCCACAAATTCAATGAGGGTGTCCGTCTCGCCGCGCCAGATGAGAATACAGTCATCAATGTAGCGCTTGAATAGCATAATTTGATTGCGAAAGGGATTCCGAGCGTTCAAAATGTAAGTCTGTTCAAATTGGTCCATATATAATATGGCCAAATTTGGGGCAAAGGCCGCGCCCATCGCGGTCCCGTGGACCTGCTGGTAGAAATGGTTTTTAAACCTAAAGAAATTGTGGCAAAGTGCCAATTCGGCGCAGCCTACAATAAATTCAGTAGGAATAGCGCAGTCGGTCCGATGGTTCAGAGATTCACGAATCACTGTCAGAGCCTCGATCTGGGGGATATTGGTGTAAAGGGAGACAATATCCATTGTCACCAGTAAGTCTGTATTCTCATTAAACTCATGCCCCTCAAGTAGGCGAATTGCCGAGGTCGTGTCCAAAATGAATGTCTCAGTGTGGCTTGCCAGTGGTTTCAGAAAAAAATCAACGTACTGGCTGAGGGGTTCCAGGACTGAGCCACAGCCAGAGACAATGGGGCGCCCTGGCGGCGATTCCAAACTCTTGTGGACCTTCGGTAGAGTGTATATAACCGGTATGCGAGCATTTTTCCTATTGAGGAATGCATATTCTTTGGTACCAAGCCACCCGGCCGCTAAGGCCACGTCAGTATGCATTTTGATAAGAGACGTGAGGTGTGGAGTGGGGTCACTAATGAGCTTCTGATAGTAGTTGGTATCAGAAACCTGGGACAACAACTCCTGCTCGTAATACTCCCTTGTAAGTAATACCACCCCACCCCCTTTATCAGCAGGTTTGATAACGAGTGTGGGGTCTTGTTCCAAAGCCTGTAATGCAAGGCGTTCGGAGGAGCTAAGATTGGTCTGCACGAACTTAGGCTGTGAAAGAATCCCATTAACCTCCTGGCGCACCATTGACTCATAGGCAAGGACGTTCGCCGAGACTTGTTGAGCCAATGGAGAGAAGGTGGACTTATTCCTTAAGCCCGTAGTTTCCTCCTGATTCGGACTTGTGATGTGATCTTTAAACAGGTACTTAAGCCTCACCTTGCGAAAGAATTGGTCTAATTCCTCGTGGAGATCACCCACATTAACCTTCTGTGTGGGCACGAAAGAAAGGCCTTTCCTCAGGACCTCCTCCTCGGGGGGAGTAAGGACGTGTTCACTGAGGTTAAAAATGGGGAAGTCGTCCACCAGGGGGTTACTATCACGCGGTGTCATGTCGCGTTCCTGCCGCCTCTGCGGTTCCTCAATACGTATGGAGAGCGGGAGTTGTCCCCCCTTCCTCTTCCTCGGCCCCCTCTGCCTAAAAAAGGCTGCCGTGGATTAGGCTGATTTTCGTCGCCACTCGCAGAGGAGGTGTCTGAGAATGTAACCCACCTTCGCCTGCCCCGAAAAGTGGGGGCTTGGCCCTTCTGTTTAGAATAGTGATCTTCCTTAAGGTAAGGATAAGTAACCTCTTTATTGTAGTTCTTAAGATCAAATTGTAACTTCTCCGCCTTTTTTTTGGTGGTAAGCTTACGGAAGTCTTCGAACAGTTTGTTAATAGAATCTATCTTAGCTTTGGCGTCCTGAATAAGGGTATTAAGACCTAGTGCAGCTTGTTGCTCCAGAATCTGGTCCATAAGTTTGTCTGCAGTATATTTGGCAGTCTCAATAGTGAGAGCCATCCAGTCACGGGAACAACTGTTCCCAATCCAACTGAATTTGGTCAAGTAGACCTTATTATCAGTAAACAAAATTGGTTCATTCTTAACTTGGAGTCCCCAAGGGATGATCCCACCCTTCAAGTACTCCACCAAGAACTGTCCATGTAGTTCTGTCCTGAATTGCTTTTTTTTCAAATTCAAGAGGGAGTCACCCTCTGTTTTACCAGAGCTCTGGAGGTCCGAGAGGGCCGCCCCAAACACTGTCTCACCTGCCGTTAATTCAGTAATCTGCTCGAAGGTGAATGCAAGAGTCTCAGCTTCCGCCATTCACCCAAAGGGAAGAACAGAAAAAGGGAAGAGATAGAATAGAACAGAAAACGAGGAGGAAAAAACACAAAAAAAGGAGGAAGAAATGCAGACCAGGTCAATTGAGGCCTGAGTCAGAATACAGCAGTACACCGGAATTTTATACTTTAAAAATTCTAAACAGTCACTGAAATGTTAACTAAATTATATCTAAGGACCGCGTGTCGCTCACGCCGTCAACAAGGGTAACATATCCCCTATATTCCTAAAACAACCAGTGGGTTGTGCAATCGAGAGAAACAACAAGGAAAACCCAATAACCCTCAAATCAACCGGTGTTGGGCAATGAATACAATGCAGACAAAGTACCGGGAGAGGGATAAATCCAGCTTGTTGGCACGATATCGGACAGGCTCGATACCTGCAGAGAGGGGGCCAGCTGTATCCTGCACAGAAGACACACAAGATGCAAACAACAGAAAAGCTAGCACTCACTGATTACTAGAAAATTCAAAAACAGCTTTATTAAATATACAACCTGAGAAATAAACATGTATACAATCCTTAAAACACATAAATACAAGACAATTGAACATAGAATTTACAACATGGACAGTGGATGGGTGGAGCCAAAGGATAACATAAGGCTCAAGACCCAACACCACTTGCCCATGAGCACCACACAATCCGGAAAACAAAATCCTGATTGGAAA
>JASBQJ010583011.1:0-12118 GCA_030264955.1 Desmognathus apalachicolae | reverse complement strand
CACCTTCAATGTGCAGATGGTGTGTGAAAGCAATCTCTGCATCCATAAGGTATGTAGCCGGTTTCCTGGCTCATGCCACGATGCCACAGTGCTACAGGGAAGTGCACTGTATCGCTACATGGAAAGGGGAGCTGCACAACAGATGTGGCTGTTGAGTGAATACAAATACCCAGCACAGCTACAGCATACCATGCAGGACAACCAATCCCTCACTTGATCCAGCCCCATGTTCCCCACCTCACATTGCAACTGTACAACCCCACCATGTGCACAGCAGCCCCATCACCTATAGACAGACACGGTACACACCCAGGAGGTGATAAGGGCCATGGGTGCAGTGCCTCAGTGTATGCACATAGTGAGCGGGCATGGGCACACTGCGATTGATAACATCACATATACACATGGTTCGACATTGACATCACCCATATTCTACCCAACAGGGGACTCTGGACACCCGGTGCTGCCCTGGCTAATGATACCTGTGTGGGACCCACTGGCAGCAGATGAGTAGCAGTACAACCATGTCCACATGTCCACATTGCTACTAGGAACACCATGGAAAGAACCTTTGGACTGCTGAAGGCAAGGTTCCGCTGCCTACAACAGACAGGGGGTGCCCTGATGTACAGCCCACAGAAATGCGCAGACATTGTTGTAATGTGCTGTATCCTCCATATTATAGCCATCCGGTGCAATGTACCCATGCCTGTTGACCCTGGTGATGACGGTGAGGATGATGATAATGATGATGATGATGGGGATGTTAACCCGCCAGCTGCTGCTGCGGGTCAAGTCACTGGGGACCGTGTAAGGGCGGCCCTCATTGAGGACTTCTTCAACTGAGACCATTGGCTAAGAATTTGACATATATGCTTTCTGGCATCATGGTGCGAGCCCATATCCTCAGATATGGTGAGTGATGAGATTCTATAAGCTACTCAATCTCTCAGTTTTTTTTTTTTAAAAATTTGTTTATTAGATTTTTCAACATAATCACATCATAACATACAATACCTTTTTCCAATAATACATATAAATCCTAAATTTTGACAACATATATTCCAAACATAGATAATATTTCTAATATCTCTATACAATTCTTATACTGTACATTTACTATAGCCTATAACTTATTCAACAAACAAACTTTACTTTTTCACCCATTAACTTAAATAACTAAAAAATAACAAAAAATAACGGCCATGTAGCTTCTGAAAGGGGAGCGTCATACGGATTTAATATATGTTTGATTGATTTAAGGAAATATGAGTTCAGGTTTAAGAACAGTGGGGTCAAAACATATGACTATAGCTTAATATAAGAACAGAGGTTATATTAAGAGAATATATAAAAAATAGGGTCTTAATGATTAGTATTTTCTCATGTTGTAGTTTGTGTGTACCAGTGGTTCAAAAAAGGGGCCCAGAAGTCTTTCGGAGCACATGCCGGTGAGACCATGTTCCAGTATATTGCTTCAGTGTCATAATGTTTCCAGAGCATATTATTTAAATGTTTCATATTAGGAACATTTTTGGACATCCATTTCTCAGCAATCGTTTTTTTGGCAGCCATTGTAATCATATAAAACAGTCGTTTTTGTAAACCCAACAAACTGATGTTTACACCTAATAGCCATATCTTTGGATCGAGTTTCAGATCACAACCTAATATTGTCTTGGTTTCTGACAACACTTCTAACCAAAAATTTTGTATTTTAGGGCAAGACCACATCAAATGAAAAAAATCAGCTTTTATACAAGTACATTTAGGACATCCAGAGTCTCTGTTTACATAATAACCAGCTAGTGTAGATGGTGAATAATACATTCTATGCAGCACTTTGAATTGAACCAATTTATATCTATAGTTAGATGCAATTTCTTTTATTTGTTTTCTAGCATCTGCCCATTCTTCATCAAGTATTGGTTCAGCTATATCAGCTTCCCACTTACCCTTCAATTTGTCCCAGTATTCAGTGATTGGTCTAGAAGTCACAGCATATATTTCAGACACCTTAACAGTATTATCAGTTTCTTGACAAATCAATTTCACAACTGGGTCATCAGGTGGGAGAAAAGGGTAATCCAACAACCATTTTTTACATGATTCTTTAACTCTCAAGTACATGAAAGCATCGCATCCTTGAAAGGGTGCATGCTGTTCCAGTTCATACTGTGCTTTAAACCAGTCATCAACAAATAGATCTTTGACTTTTTTTAACCCTGCTCTTTCCAAATATTTGATCCATCTTGGTTCATTATTTAAAGACAGTTGCGGTATCCATCTTATTTCTATGTCGCCTGCCACTTGGACTGGGGATGTTACCCATTTTTTGGTTCTTCTCAGAGCGTTCTTCGAACAATTAACCACATTTCCCCTATATGGCCTCACGATCACATCTTGTTTTAAAGCCTGTTCTCTAAGATCTTTCCCATCAATTAGTGCCCTTTCCGCCCATTTATGAGGGCGTACGTCATATGTGTTAAACCATCTAGCTACAAAGAAGGACTGAGCTGCATCATAATATCTCTCTAAATCCGGTAGTGCCAGACCACCTTCATTGAGTGGTTGTACTAAAACATCATGCGATATCCTAGATTGTTTTCCAGCCCATACAATCTGCAAAATATGTGTGCGTAGTGTAGTGAAAAAGCTCATAGGAGGAATCACAGGCGTGTTTAAAAAAACATATAAACATTTTGGTAGAACTATCATTTTCACTAGTGCTATTCTTCCTGCTAAGTCTATCGGTATAGTCTTCCATCTTCCTGCCAGTGTTCCTATTTCTTCTAACAAACGAGCATAGTTTCTAAGATATACTTGTTTTTTTTCTCTAGCAAAATGTATGCCAAGGTATTTAAAACTAGAACTTTCAAGTGTAAGCGGGCAGTTCGGTTCTGGTGTCCAGGTCGTGTCATTTAAAGGAAACAATATTGATTTCTTCCAGTTTATATTTATGCCAGATATTATGCTATAATTTTCAATTTCTTCTAATAAATGTGTTATCTGTGTGTTAGGATCTTGAATATATATCAATATGTCGTCTGCATATAAGGACACAGTTATCCTGGCTTCTGGCAATATTATTCCCATGTTTTTATGATGTTGTCTAAGTTTGCAAGCAAAAGGCTCTATTGCCAGAGCAAATAATAAAGGAGAAAGTGGACAACCCTGACGCACGCCCTTACCGATAGGAAAATAATCTGAGTAGGCACTATTAATTAATATTCGAGCTTTAGGCTTTGTATATATAGTTTTAATCATTTTAATAAACTGTGAGCCAAGTCCCATATTGGTGAGAGTGGTCAGTAAATAGGACCAGTTGACAGTGTCAAACGCTTTTTGAAAGTCCAGAGAGGCTACTATTGTATTTTGAGTGTCTTGCACTGCATCAGATATGGCAAATAATAATCTAAGGTTATCAGTGGTGGCCCTACCTTGTACAAATCCAGCTTGATCAGGAAGTGTTAAAAATGGCATGATATACTTCAGTCTGTTGGCTAACACTTTAGTTAATATTTTCATATCTGTATTTAACATGGAGAGTGGTCTATAAGAATCTAAGTTCTCAGGAGCTTTTCCGGGTTTTAATAATGATACTATAAGAGCATCTCTAGTTGTATCAGGTAATTCTCCATCTTCGATCGCATTAAGATATATGTCTCTTAAATATGGTGCTAGGAAGTTACAGTGTGCTTTGTAAAATTCAGCTCCAAGTCCGTCAGGACCAGGAGCTTTACCAATTGGTAACCCTTTTATAGCTGTAATAATCTCTTCGCTAGTGATCGGGTCATTCAATATTTTCCTATCTATGTCTGAGGCCCAGGCAAGACGTATATCGTTGAGATACTCCGCTATCTCTTCAGGTAATGCTTCAGAGTCATTAGTGTAAACCTTTTCATAATAGTTCTTAAATTCTGTCAATATTTTTCTTGTATCTTTCAAAGTGTTTCCATCTTTATCATTTAACTGTGTTATTGTAGGTGGTGAAGAGTTCTGTCTAACTAATCTAGCTAAATATTTTCCTGGTCTAGAGCTTTCGTTGTATCTCCTGGCATTTTGCTCCTTATATAAATAGTCCAGTTCTCTTTTTGCTACAGTATCGTATTTCAAGAGCAAATTGGTGTATAAAATTCTGTCTTGGGCCAAATCATTTTTTGTCATTCTATCTGTAACTTCATCAAGTTCCTTTTCCAATTCTAAAAGTTCTTTCCTGATTCCCTTTAATATACTCCCTTCCAGGGACATTGCCTTCCCTCTCATAACACATTTACATGCATCCCAAAGGGTTGCACTGGATTTCACAGATCCTTCGTTATGTTCAAAATATTCTGTTAAACCTCTAGTCATTTCAGTTCTATATATTAGATCATTGTAGGCTCTGGGTTTGTTCCTCCATATGTACGTATGCCTAAATGCAGTTCCCAAAGAGAATTCCAACACAACTGGGGAATGGTCTGACCATGTACGTGATAAAATATCCACCTCTGATACACATCCATATAGTTTACTATCAATCAAATAACCATCCAATCTAGTATGCAAATCATGTACTGTTGTATAGTGCGTATAACCCCTAGCACCCGGGTGCCACAGTCGCCATGCATCCACCATGTCATATGTCCCCAACTGCTCTATCCATGTTCGCGCTGCTTTGGGAGTAGCTCTGTTTGCCCCCTTTGATCTGTCCATTTTGTCATCAAATGTAGTATTGAAATCGCCTCCTATACACCAATAATAATCAGGAAAATTCATGCATTGCGTAAAGACAGTGGTGACATATTCTGGATCATCTACGTTTGGTGCATAACTATTACAAAAGAGTATATTTATCCCGTTTATTTCACCAGCTAGCAATACCCATCTGCCTCCAGTATCAGCTCTCGTTGTATGTAGACGAAAAGGGAGATGTTTACGTATAAGAATAACAACACCTCTAGCATAGTTGGAGTATGCTGCACCTCCCCTAGGACCAGACCATCTAGGCAACATTTTATCATGAGCTACTTTCAGGAGATGTGTTTCCTGTAACATCAATATATCTATATTCTGGCGTTCTGCATATCTACCTATTTTCCTAATTTTCATGGGGCAATTCAAACCTCTCACATTCCAAGTCATTATTCTCATTTTCTCGGCTTGTCTATTACTCATAGTAATAATTTAATCCTCACAATCTTCCCCGAGATCAAAAGACAAAAACCTATTTCACGTTCTTCCCAAAATCAAAAAGCAAAAATCTGTTCTACTTTGCCTATATTTCCATCTTCCTCCACCTTTCCTTAACTCATGGCCTAAAAAAAAACTAATTACCACAAAAAAAACCCCCATACCCGTTCCCTCCCACACTAGACATTTCCCCAACTTACATCCAGTGATACCCTTACTAACCAATACACTCAATCCCACATACATACAAAAATAAAAACCCACTAACAAACAAAAAATACACTCATACATAACTAATGCAATCGCTTGAGGGGGGAAGCCGTCGCGGCTGCCAATATGTTCACATAACTAGTTTTCACCATCTACATGTGGCCAACAAATGGGGCCGCCTCCACATTTCAACCCAAAATACCATATATCAGGGGCCCTACACAATACTACCTATTCTTCAAACCAAAGCCTAACATATCTTCAGGAACCACCCGAAGCTATGGATGATTTGCCTTTCTCAGATAACAGATTGGTGGATAAAAAGGCTTCACCAGGTTGTCCTTTCTGTTTAGCACTGTCTCTCGAGGGTCTCGGTGGCCGACGTTGCATTGCTCCAACATTGTCCAAAATAAATGTTTCAGCAGTAGAGGGATTATCAAAAAACCATGTTCTATCCTTAAACACTACACGTAGTTTCGCTGGATACATCATTGAGTAAAGGATGCCATAATGCCTTAGTGTGTCTTTAACTTCCAGGAAAGCACGTCTAGCACTCTGTACCGCCATTGTGAAGTCTGGGTAGATGGAAATCCTAGAGCCTTGATACTTTAGTTCACCTTTCTCACGTGCAAGTTTCAAGATGACATCACGGTCTCTATAGTTCAACAAGCGCAGAATGATGGGGCGAGGAGGGGACCCTGCCGGTGGTTTAGTAGCAGGAGTTCTATGAGCTCTTTCCACTACAAACATATTTGAGAGATCTTCTTTACCAAATAAGTCACATAGCATATTTTCCAATAGTGGTTCTAGTGGTCTGGCTGCAAATGTTTCATCAAGCCCAAGAATGCGGACATTATTACGTCTTGACCTCGCCTCCAAATCATCCTGCTTTGTTTTCATGCTAGTAATTGATGTTTCAGCCAGTTTAAGGCGTGTAGTAAGATCGGCTACAGCAGTTTCAGCATCTCCCAGTCTCTGTTCATTTTGTTGAGATTTTTCTTTTAATGAGTCCACCGCAGCTTGCAAACCAGTGAGACAAGTGCCGTGTACATCAAGCTTATCATTTATTTGAGCCACACCTTTCTGGAGCTCAGCAAACATTTTTTGCACAGTATCAACTGGTATTGGTTCCTCAGTGGGCAACGTTGTGCAAGGCGAAGCCCCCGGGCCCCCTGGAGTTTTAAATTTGTCAAGTTTGGTTTGAATGGAGGTGTCTTTCTTCGGTGGCATTTTGAAACTTAAAGTGTAAAGATAACCATGCGTACTATTAACACAAAGAAAAATGGCGTCTAACTCGAGGTCCGCTTACCAAGCCATTCGTTCTCATGCGGCGTCTATCACGTGCTCTTGTCGCGCATTTATATTACCGCTAGCATTCACGTGCACGCGCACTCAGCGTGCTTCCGTACGTTTTTTCTACAAGGCGCCGCCATTTTGTTTAACCAAGCATCTCGTTTCACCGTGACGATAAAAAAGATGCAATATTTAAGCGAGAGATTTTATTTTACCCTTCCGAGTTTCATTCCACATTTTATTCCATTTTTAAATAGAAAACGAGAGTCTCAATACCGTCTTCATTCAGCGGTTCAAACAAGCCTCAAGGGGAGAGGGAGGGGGGGTCACGGGGAGGGCTCTGATCTCTTGAGCCCCTCCAACTAGGGCACGGCTTATATTTAGCCCGCGGGGGCCACAATGGGGAGCGGAACTTTAGACGCCCGCTCCCGCACGGCCTCCGACGGGCAGAGCGATCTCAGCAACCCCAAAACGCCACGCCCAGCGCGGGCCAACAGCAGCACGCGAGCCCTCCGGCTCGAGAACCCACTCCAGCCCCCACCGCACGCAGCGCCAGGGGCGCCAAACCACTCACCAGGTTCCAGTAGATGTTGCGCCCTCAGCTGGGTTCTCCCGTTCCCTCTTCCCCTCACCTCATCCGTCCGCCATTTTTTAGGCTATACACGTACAGTTCTGAAAAGGCATGATTGGGTCGTCTTTTAAAGCGCCGAACACATCGTTCTTTTCAGCCAATCATCAGGAATCATTTAATGTGGGTTTCCATTCAAGGCGACCGCTTCATCCGCGGCGATGCAGACACATCCAAGCGCCGCCACGAGAGCCTCACGCAAAGGCGGCCATCTTGCGCGCCGTCGCCACGCCCCCAGCTTATTAGAAGAATTATTATTATCTGCAACAAAGTCTTTCTTTATTATGGAAGATTTTAATATAAAACTAGCAAATAGCCAACAAAATGGATGTGATCCAGTTATTAATGGAGTCTGGGAAATCTCAGAGTTTAATTAGCATAACTAGGGTGAAGGATCCTAATGGACAGGCGCTGATGGACTTTCTAAAAGCAAACAACACTAGATGACAAAACGGTAGATTTAATTTAGACCGTCCAGCAAAACCCACCAATGTAGGTCTCCACCACCCGTCCCTTATTGTTTATATATTCTTCACTATTTTCTCATAGGATCGTATTTTCTACTTTTGCGTGGGAGACAACTGGCAAAGCGATCACAACTTCTTGGAAATTACAATTAAACTGACTAGCTACCTCCTAGTTCCTGAAATTAATTTAGCACGGTTAGATCTTGGCCTTATTCCAAATTGCAGGAAGATATACTCAGCAAAAATAAACACTGCTGAGATAACCAACACTGTAAAAGCAGAACTCAGGTCCATGATTGGGAATGATGAGGGCATGGAAACCCTGTCGCTTGGCCGATGTAATAAAATATTTATAACTTAAAATATGACTTTTCCAAACCGCCACAGATTAGACCTGCAAAATCCACTCCTGTTACAACTGGGGCAAACCTATGGTTTACTGAGGATTGTAAAAAGGCTAGAGCAGCCCTTTGGGAAGCTCTAGGCTCCTGCCCCCGAGAGGAACAACCATTAAATAAGCTAGGAAGTGTTACTCCCTAGCACAAAGTCTCGGAAAACAGAGAATGGAAAAGGATGCCTGGTCCTCTCTCAGGGAAGCAGCAGAACTTAGAGACTCTAGGAAGATTTGAGAAACTAATACATTCTAGACTTAGGGGGTCAGTGGTTTCTATCAGTGAGTCCCCTAGCATTCTTCCTGAATCCTGGACCACCGACTTTGCCTCTCTATATGAGGAGCCCAATTCAATACAGATATTTCCTTCTTTTAGTCATTCCAATGCAGTGGAACATTATGAGCTATTCTTTTCTCCAACTATGGTTGCGGATAGTTTATGTTAACTAAAAAAGGGAAAAGCTGTGGCGTCCGATTTCATTCCCCCAGACTTTTTTTTGCAGAAGATATACATTTCTGGGCACTATTTTTAGCCAAATACTTCAATTTAATAACTCAGTCAAGTTCTATTCCACCTTCATGGAAGGTTTCACGTATTGTCCCAATATATAAGGTGGGTGCCAGGGAATTAGATGGAAACTATCAGCCGATTTCCTTAATCTCGGTCATTTGCAAAATATATTTGTCAGCTCTTGCGGTCATGATTTCGCAATGGGCATCGGATGGTAACAAGATCTCTAAACTCCAACTTGGTTTCCAGAAAAACCTTAGGGGCAGTAGATAAAAAAATTTATTTGAAAATGCTCAGTGGAAAGTATGTCCTCAAGGGCGAATCCTTGTATCTTGGTTTTATGGACCCGGGGACAGCTTTTGACAAAGTTAACAGGCATATCTTATGGGATCTTCTAGCCTCAAAAGGCCCACCCTCTTCGATCCTGAGAATGGTGCGTTTAATACATGAAGGATTGGTGGGTGAAGCGGTAAACAGTGGGGTAAGGCAGGGTTGCCCCCTTGCTCCCCTACCGCTTAACCTTTATATTGATGATCTTACTGCAGACTCAGGTCAGTAACAAATGACGTTCCCAGAATAGGCTAATTGTCAATCCCCATTTTGTTATATGCCGATGATGGGGTTATTTTAGCCCGAACCCCTTAGGCATTTCAGCCTCTTCTAGATCATTATCAAGAGCATGTCATCTAAAGGGTTAGAAATAAATCATGGGAAATCAAAAATAACGGTTATGGGGGGACTCAGAAGAAGGGGAAAGTTTATCATTTTTCTCTCTCAATGGAACATCCTTGGAGACAGTGGATTTCTACGATTAATTGGGGTGTAGATTTACGTCAAATAATACATGGGGTGAAACGATAAAGAAACTAAATGTTTCTCTCTGTCAATCAGCCAGTGCTCTTGCTACTTTGGCTGTAAGAAAAGATTGCTCCTCCTTTAAAGATATCATGGATGTGTACTGTGCCAAGGCTGTAGCCTCTGAAATTTGAGGGCATTCTTCGCTTTCACTGTTGGATCGCTCAGAAAGATGTTTTCTGAAAATCCTGTGCGGCCAACCCCAAAGCTTAGCCAACGAATGTCCATAATTGAAATTTAAACTAATTCCTTTCTCAAATAAAGCAAAAGTCTCTCCCATTTTATACTTTCTAAAGGTTCTAACCCGTAATTATAAAGATCTATCGAAAAACATCCTGCTAGCTGTTATGACGGAGGTAAAAAAAAAAAACACCCCAATTGCTTTTATATGTAAAAACCTGGTTGAAATCATTAAATATCGAAAGTCATTATAATAATCGTAGTGGTAGGCTAGAAAGACATTCTACTGGCTAAATATTTTGAGGACCTTTTAAGGGTGTGCTCTCGGCAAATCCACAGTTCTGAACTTTACTCCATATCTGATTGATACTCTTCCATTACATCTTTCCTTGCTTATACCAAGATTGGCCGGGAAGCTGCTATCAGATTTTAGATTGGATTGTTTAATTTGTTATTTTTCCTCCTTTTTCAACAGGTATTATCGGATTTCGCTGCCCTTGTGGCAGTAACAATGAAACAATTCCTCATTTGCTGCTTTTTTGCAGTCTGTATGAATGCCCTCGTAAAAAATGGCTTATTCCCCCGTATAGAGACTTCGGCTATGTACAGATTATGCCGTTGGTATTTTATTTAAGACAACTCTCTGGAGGTTAAAATTATATTTTGTCGGTCACGTGATGGAGAGCTAGGCGAACGGACGTGTCTGGAGGAGCTCCCGCAAGCCCGCCAAATATCCTGTGCAAATCCCCGCCTGTTTAACCCATCGGGGACCCTACTGAATCGTGGTGGGGAGAGGACGACTTGGGGCACCAGATGCTGAAAACGGGGGGCAAAAAACAGCGTACAATGCTGGAGTATGCCGGGAGGGCCGCGGCCGCAGGTGTGCCCCGGGCGCTCCAGAATGGCGCCGCCGGGGCAGAGCAGCAGGAAGAGTCGGCAGAGGACGAGAAGGCACCAGTGGAGGGCAACGTGGCGGCTATATTGCTGGATCTCCGGTGGATGATCACAGACGTGGTGTCTACTGTGGACCGCCTCGCAACGAAGGTGGAGGCGACGGGAACGCAGATGGCGGCACTTGGCACCCGAGTCTCAGAGGTGGAAGAAAGAGTGAGCGTGCTGGAGGACACTGCGGGACCGACCCGCGCCCAAATCCTATCCCTGGAAAAGAAGGTGAGGGACTTGGAGAGAAGGGCGGAAGATGTAGAAGGGCGCAGCCGGCGCAACAACGTTCGGGTGATGGGGCTGCCCGAGGGGCAAGAGCCACGTGGAATGGAGGAGTACATGGAGACTGTGCTGAGGAACGCTCTTCCAGACGCGCGGCTCTCACAATTTTTTCTGATTGAGCGAGCGCACCGCGTGCCGGGGGTTAAGCCCCCTGTAGGAGCGGCCCCCCGACCTGTAATATGTAGGGTGTTTAACTATAGGGATCGGGATGCCTTGCTGGCTGCGGCATGTACCGCAGGCGAGATCCGGCATGAAAATGTGGTGCTGAGCCTTTATCCTGATTACACCTTGGCGGTGCAGCAGCAAAGACGCCAGCTTGGGGCAGCCAAAAAAGCACTGAGGGACAAGAATCTGCAATACTCGATGTTGTTCCCCTCCAGACTGCGTGTGGAACATGATGGCAGGGCTCACTTTTTTACAGAGCCTACAGCAGTGTTTGCTTTTTTGGAGTCGGTGGGGCGTCGGACCCCAAGAGGCTCCCCTCGTGGAGGAGGCACGCCGCCTAGTGGGCATGTGAATCGTGTTAGCCCATCTGCAAGCGGGAATGAGATTAGGCGGCTGACTGACACCATCGGGGCCTGGGAAGTGCGTCACTCCCCGGGTACGACCCCACGGAGGGGAAGGAATGAGGTTGTGGCACAAGCGATGGTACACACGACGGAGGAACTTTAAAGAGAAGAGATGACAATGTTGGGGACCTGCTCGGGGACTGTGGGCACACGCTTGGTTTGCAACTGCGAGGGCACGGAGGTACTTTCTATAGATTTTGGAGAGCGCCCCCTGCGGGACGAGAGAGGCTATGATTCGAGTGGGGCGGGTGAAGACATATGATGGTCGCGCCCTGTACTGGTTCTGGCAGGGTCGCAGACATTGGCCTCTAACGGGGCCAGAGCAGATGCATTCTAACTGATGGATTGTGACTTTTGAAGCTCCTTGGAGGACTAGGGGTCTATGCAATGTGCTGGGCCGCATTGAGGTTCAAGGATACTGGAGGAGTGCCCCCTATGGGGACAACGAATGGGGCAGTGAATCGTACTCGTGTGATGCTGCAAGAAGCCCACTGCCGATGCACTGATGGAACAATGGATGGATGAGCGGTGGAACGCCCGAGATGCTGGCAATGTGCAGCGGTAGAGGGCGTTACTTGCTCCAGTACTGTATGGGTGCGCTACTGGTGTCCCAGTAGG
>JASBQJ010571952.1:0-12127 GCA_030264955.1 Desmognathus apalachicolae | reverse complement strand
TGGGTGTATGCACGAAAGAGCAATAGATCCCTGGTAATTTAACCCTGAGGACGGAACCCTGAGAGCCCTCCTCGTGCAGGCTAAGGGAGGGAAGTCTCATGGGGTTTGTGCGAAAAGGGCCGATCCACTACCTCTGGCCCCGCTTTCGACACAGTGGGATTTTCCAGCATGGAGCATTTAGTATTTCAAAAAACGTAAGGATT
Source organism: Desmognathus apalachicolae (assembly GCA_030264955.1). Lineage (NCBI taxonomy): Eukaryota > Metazoa > Chordata > Amphibia > Caudata > Plethodontidae > Desmognathus > Desmognathus apalachicolae. The sequence goes on along the minus strand of JASBQJ010571952.1, from coordinate 11,924 downwards.
TGTAAGTCATGAGTAAGGCTCCCAGTTTTCTGTTTTTACAGATAAATACAAACGGAATTTATTTCTGTATTTATTTTTAAATATGGGAAAAAAATGGAAATCCAGTATCGTGGTGTTTACATTTTTAAAAAGAGTTCAGGTACTTTTTGTATTTTATTTAAAAAATGGGAGAACACCCCCGTACCGCCTCATGGGGTCAGGCTCGCTCACTCGCTACATTACACAGTATGACTACATTTTTTTACACCCACCAGCTGCCCCTGCCTGTGGGCCTGTCAAATTTTTTTCCCGGGCCGATTTCTGGAGCCAGTCTGCCCCTGCTGGAGAGCAAGGAATGTCCCTTCATTTTTCCTGTGAGAAATATTTTTATCTTTTGGCCATATTTTCAGTTAGAAAATGTGGAGGCCTCAGCTCAGGGCATCGATGTCCTGACCATCATTGGAGTCGCTGCTTGGAGTCGATATTTAACGAGATCGTTCCTCGTGAAGTTACTGGAGTGCTCAAGACGGTGAGTCCGCGGTCTCTTGGGATCTGGGCTTTGATTCTTTGGTATCCGGGCTTTGATTCTTTGAGATCCAGGTGTCGCTTTAGCGATGCCAGCTTTGAACTGCATATTGTGTGTTGCCTTGTCTCAGTGAACACCCCGGTGTTCTCCTTGAGGTCCTCAGTGGAGTCGTTGAGGTAGTGGCATCGCTCGATGTCCTTGCTCGGTTCCTCTCTTTTTCTCTCGCAAGGTCATGGGCATATCGGTGTCTGTCCTCGTCTCCTGTCGACCTGATCCCATTTTCCCACCGTGGCCTCTGGATGCCGGTCTGGAAATTGATTGAACTCGAGCCTTTCTCTCGAGTCGATTTTCCTCAGTCGAACTTCTTTATGTCAGTTTGGCTGCCTCCCTTTGGCTGCTGATGGTGGGACCGGCTGACATCGGGCATCAGTGTTTGACCTCAGCATCTCCTCTCCTCCCTCGCCACCGGTGACTTCAGTCTCAGATCTGCTCTGGGGCCCTTGCTTTTGGTTCCAGGAGCGAGGGGGTCTAATACTTGGGGGCTGCCCGCTGGTCAGTTTGAGTTATTTTCAGCGGTAATCTTGTAGACTTATTCTCAGGGTTGCTTCCTGTGAGGCTGAGAAGGAGAATCCTGGGGTCCCTTCAGCACTGGGCACTCTGCGGGGCCGGGTTCTGTTTGGGTGACTGTGTGCCTCCCCACATATGGGTGACTGCACCAGTTGGGCGAGGGAGCTGATGGCTTGCTACCCATATTCTTGTGGGTTCTTTTCAGACTCTCCTTGATACTTGGTCCACCAGTGCCCTTCTTGCCCCTGTGTTGGGTTCCTCAATTTGGCTTCTCTGAACAAGGATCAAGTTCTGGTTCTGGCCTTGTAAGAGGGTTTTTTTCCCTGAAAGGGCTTATTGCCTTTATATTTAGCACTCGAGTTATGGCTGTTGCCTTCCTCTGGGCTTCACCCTTTGGGTGGGGACATTTATTTCTTCATTTCTAACGCGCCAAAGGCCCATGGGCATGATGGCGCACACAAAACATAACAAACAAACATGTATAAAAACGGATAAGAGAAAGTTTAAAAAACTCAGTAGGGCACAACTAGGAGAAAGAGGTTCGAACCGATCGCAGGCAGATGGACAGGGCCAAGCTTAGTTGCCTAAGTAAATATGAAGGTTTTCAATGCCCTTTTAAAGGCAGATAACTCGAAAATGTTACGATTATCAGGCGGTAGAGAGTGCCAAAGACAAGGAGCGAGGGAATCAAAAGACATTCCCCCAGCATTTACCAACTTAACCCGAGGAGTTGAAAGGAACTGCAGAGAGTTGGAGCGTAACAGTCTAGGAACAGGATTTGGGTGATACCCGTACCTTCAAGTAAGATGGTGCGCTCCCAAAGATGCATTTGTGAATGATTGTCAACATTCTAAAAGTGATTTGTTCTTTTACAGGAAGCCAATGCAAGCCACGCTTTGCCTCAGAGACATGATCTCTATATTTTAGGCAACAGACGACCCTGATCGCACTGTTTGGGAGAGTCTGCAGTCTAGCTAGGCTGGATTTAAGAGAGCCATGCAGCAGGCTGTCGCAATAATCAATCTTGGCTCCGATGATAGCCCTTGCCAGAATGGCAGAATTCTCCTGTGATGGGAAGGGTCTAAGCTTGCACAAACGTTTGGTATAATATGAAGAGGAGAGGATAGCACTGGTCTGGGTAGTCATGGACAGCATGGAGTCTAGTACCACCCCCAGCGTTTTCACCTTGCGCACGACAGGGATGCAACAGCCGGCAATAGTAAAGGTTGAGTACTCAGAGAGTAGTCTGCTCAAACGTTGCCTAGTACCCACTACCAAGAGTTCGGTTTTGGCGTCATTAAGGGCTAAGCCATTGTGCACCATCCAACCCTTACAGTTTCATAGACTTTTATTGATCATGATAGAATCAGCAGTATATACACCAGTCAGAGGCAGAATGAACTCAGTGACCTCTGCATAATTAGTGTAGAGAACACCCATGTTGTTTACAGATTGTCGTCAAAAAGTGGTTTGGTGAATAGATTGTACAGGGTTGGGGACAGGTATGAGCCCTGAGGGACGCCACAGGAAAGGGGAGCGGGTTTAGCTGATATGGATCCATGAAACACCCTCACTGACCGTTCGGATGGAAAGGACTGAATCCAGCATGCAGCTTCAGGAGAAAAATTGGCTGATGACATAAGCCTGTCTACAAGAATGTCAGGGTCCACTAGATCGAAAGCTGCGGACAAATCAAGAAGCATGAGCAGGGAGATCATGCCTATGTCCATGTTCATCAGCAGGCTGGATTTAAGGTCAGTCAGGGCAGTTTCGGTTCCATGATGTTTTCTAAAACTTGACTGCCTGACACCGAAAAGATTGTGGGCCTCCAGATAGGCTTGGATTTGTAAGTAAGCCTCGTTATCAATCATTTTCAGGAGAAAGTGAAGGGTTTTTTAAGAGCGGGGTGATCCAGGCCTGTTTGATAGACTCGGGGACAGAGGCTGTTTCAAATGAAGAGTTAATAAATTTTGTGATTGCAGAGATCAGATGATGTGTACAATCTTTCGCTATCATGGCCGGGCATGCATCACTCGGACAGGATGTAGGTTTGAGTGCTCTGATAATTCTGGAGACCTCGTCTTCGGATACTCGGGAGAAGGAGAAACAGGGTATGGAGTTCTATTGAGGTACTGAGGGCTTGATGGGTGAGGGGACTTGTAGTTTTTTTAGTGCTATATTTTTCCCTAGGTTCTCGACTTTGGATGTGAGGGCAGCTTGAACAGCCTCACACCAGTCCTTATCTTTGGTAACAGAGGTCAGAGGCTTGATGTCCGGGGTTTCAAGATCCCGAAAGATCTTAAATAATTCCCTCGTGTCTGATTTGGCATTACTTATTCTGTTGTTAAAGTAGTTCTTTTTGCTAGAGATAATCTCATTCTTGTAGTGGTTGGCTTTATTTTGATATAGCTCCTTTTTAGCAAGGGTAGGTGTTTTATGCCAAACCTTATTAGCCTTGCTTTTCTCTTTCCTGCATTGTAGTTAATCTGGGGTAAACCAAGGATTACCATTCACATTCTTCCGTATTTTACAGGTCTGGACGGGGCGATTTGATTAACAGCTGTGGTGAGAACTTGATTATAGAAAGAAGCAATGTCTTTTGTGGACTCATAATGATGGAGGTCAGACGAGAGTGGAGTAAGTTCTGGAGCTAATGATTCTTTGGTCAGTTTCTTTAGATTGCGTTTAGTAAATGTACAATAGGCTGGGCCGGGAGGGAGCAGTTTCTCAGGAATGATGAGCTCAAATGTAACAAAAGAGTGATCCGACCAGGGGCAAGGTAATACAGTCAGGTTAGTAACTGCCATCCCCAAGCTACACACCCAGTCCAGAACATGACCTTCTTTATGAGTGGGAGCATGAACATTTTGTATAAAGCCTAGATCTGTCAAGGAGGCATTGAGGGCGGAGGCCGCTTTATCTTCTTCTTTGTTAAACCAAAAATGCAGATCCCCAAGCAGGAGAAATTTGGAGGTCTGTCTAATGGCAGGTGAAAGACAAGCCATGAGTTGTGATTCAAACAGGGGAAGTTTGTGTGGTGGTCTATACAAAAGAAGAAAATTCCAAGTAGTACAAGGATTGACAAGAAGCTTCACCCAGAGTAATTTGGTGCCCTCAGGGGGATTCAACGGTCAGATCATGACTATTAAGTTGCTTATGAAAGATAATCGCTACTCCACACCCCGCCCACCTCTCTGTCCCTTGGAAGAATCATGTATTTTTCAGGAACTGCAAGTGAAAGAAGGGGGCCAGAGGTGGCAGATAGCCAAGTCTCCGATCAAGTTTATTATCAGTGATGTAGTCTGCTATTTCTAAAGCGTGTTTCTGTAATGACCACGTGTTAAGAAGTACACATTTCAGGTTATTTGCTGTTTTGTGTATTACAGGCTTTGACAAGTGCGTATTCTGTACAAGAGTAGATTGAACTTCATAATCTGATTCTCTGGTAGAGAGAGATTTTTGAGTTACGGGTGTTTAAACGGAGGAATTTTCCTGGCAGAAAGGAGTAGGTGTATGTAAATCGACAGAGTCAATTTTATGTGTCAAGATGGTATTATTCGATGTGTAGACAAGTTTAAAAGATAGGGGGCATTTGCACACGGGGGCCATAACCCAATAATATTATCAAAGTTGGCATTAATAATCTCACATAAGCCAGAGACATCACGATCAGTGTTAGTACAGGTCCCAGTGTCGTTTGCTCCACTTGTACTGTCCGGTATATTACGTATATCGTTGTCAGTCTGCGCAATGTTATTCGGGTTGGCTAGGATGTTGGATATATCGTATGTATTATTATCAATCTGCATGATATTGGAGCTGCCCGAGTTCTCGGGTATAACACAATTAGTGTCGGCCAGTTCCATATTTATTAGAGGTTCTGTGGAGAAGGACTGTGTATGGCTATGAGCAATTCGGAATTCGGGACTTGATGTTTAGCCAAAATCTGGTCGAAACGAGAGTCTGAGGAGGAATTGGCCTCAGCAATTTCGATCTCAGTGGCTAGAATCATTGAGAATAATAAGGACTGGAATTTTGCTAGCCTTGCCTGCAGCATGGTATAATGCAAGGCGGGTCTCAATAACAGCAGAAGAATAAAGCGACAGGAGTAAGCAGGAACAGGGCAGCTGCTTCGAGGTGGGATTTACAAAGACAGAAAAACAGTCCCGTAAAGATGGTATGCAAGGACTGTTGCCACAGCCGTACACGCCCAGACACGAACCGGCACAAACCGGCCCGTAGCAATGTAAATATGTGCAGTGACGGCCGCCGGGTGTTGTAGTCCGGCCCCACGACAGGATCTGTAGTTCGGTGTCTATAGTCCAGTGATTAGATTGGGCGGCACTTACGGCCTCCCTGGGTACACTGAATAAAGCGATGTCACAAGCCTGCATACAATCGTACACTCACAAACCAACTCGGGGTAAGTGCAATTATGCAGTTAGAACAATTGATGTAATTGGTAAGTTAGCAGCTTTTACAATTAGTGCAGACGCCAATACAGGTCTGCAAGAAGTAAATGCAGTTCTTTACAATTTAAACAGAAAATCGTTTAAAGATTAAGACAAGTGCTGACAGAGCACAGATCTAAACAGCAAGGTAGTTTGAAACAGGTGGTCACAATAAAGTAATCAGTAACTAGACAATAGGAATTCACAGCCTGAGAGAGCTAAGGTTCGTTCAGAGCCTATGACATGTCTGTCCTATTGTATAGGATTCGGTCACCTATCCCTGGTGGCTCTCCTTCGCCACTTCCTGCACTCAGGGTTATAGTATGTTACAGAAGAAGTTCTCTTATTGATCTTCTTCTTTTGGGACTTGATCCACCTTATCTACTGTCGAGTTGTCTGGGTATCACAAGTTACGCAGGGGCTCTTGTGTATGTTTAGATTTTCCTTTAGTCTGTACGAATACCATGGCTATGAGCATTTGAATATTAAGTAGTGCAATTACTTATTAGTTTCTATTTATAGTATTAACGTCTGTCTGCTTTTGACATGTAAAGTTTTTTTCAATGCTCGGTAAATGCCGTTGGCCTGAGCTTGCTCTTTCCTCTGGTATTCTGTATGACTTGCCTTGCAGGTTCTAACGGATAGTGGGTTCCCAGAATCCTCATAATGAACCGTGTCATGTGGTCATGAACCTCATCATGAACCGCAATCAGCGGTTTGTGCACCAGCATCAGACCCCTCTTCCGGGTCTTATGCTGATGCACGACGTCGGAGGTCAATAGGCTGCAATCGACATTGGGCACCGGCAGATGGTGCCCTCATCCCTCTTCTATATAGGCACCAGCAGGAACCCCCTACGTCAGTTTCTTTTTCCCCCGCATTCCAGATGCTAGAGAGCATAGGAAATCCTTCTTGTGAGAAAATGTATTACTGCATTTTTGGGGCTTGTTTTCCCTCGTAGAAAATCTCGTCCCCAGCCCAAGGCTGCAAGCAGTGTGCAAGTCCAACATGACGATGTCGGTCACCAACCCCGACCCCCGATCGTCGATGTCGGTCGTGCTTGGGGGTTGACCATCAGATCGAAGAGTGCAAGTCTTGTCCGGCAATGAACCCCAAGACCCTTTGAGAGTGCCATACCATGCTCTCTGCTGGGCCGCCGGAGCCCTGTGAGAAGGGTAAGTCCTCAACTCATCGAGATTGTGCGATGTTGTGAGGTCAATCCCTGCCACAAGGATCTCGGAGAAAGAGTCCGCTCCCAGGCATCGTCCCGCAGCCTCTTTGGTGTTATCCCCGGGGCTCTCCTCGGAGGTCTCCGGTGGAGTCGTCGAGGTGGTGCCACTGGCCATCAGGTGACCTCTCGGGATCGAACTCCCCTCCTTCGCACTTGAAAACCCAGGAGCCTCGGCATTCTGGGTCTTTGGTCTCCACCTCTCAGCGACCCCCGCTCTCGCTACCCAAGGCATCGCTCCTCGACGCCTGAGGATAGACCCCTGCCCGAGATCATCTCCCCCCCTTGGGGATCGTGGCCTCAATCCCCACTTTGGGTTGATCCTCCCTAGGTGCCGCCAGCACCTTCTCTAGATTAGTGGGGTAGACAGTTGTGAGATCTCCTGTTGTGCCTCCCTCATTGATACCGTGGGCTGCGTCAACTGCTTTGGCCTCGGATCTTGTAAGGCCGGTATCGACCCCCAGTTCCTCAGTGCATTCGGTCCCGGGTCAGCACAGGGATCTTTGATTCTGGTAAGAGGGCGGCTGATACCAGGGTGATGCCCACTGGGCCTTCTATGACAAGGGTGTCCTCCCATGTGTCTTTGGGGGTTAACTTTACGGACACCGTTCCGGGGTACACCACTGCGAGGCCGGGGTAGGTGTCCACTTTGGACCTTATGCCTTTCAGCTCCTCGTGGACTTTCGGGTCAGGTTCTCTTAAGGCCCTATCTGCTCCTTCCCTTCCAGGGCCAGGGACATCCTGGTGGACACAGGTAGTGAGGTAGAGTCTGATTTGGCACCCATTCGCAGAGGCCCAGTTCAGACTCTCCACGACTGGTTGGTCTATGCCAGTGGTCTTGACACGTCGCCTGACAGAAAACCTGATTTGACATGTCGCCCGTCAGTGACTTGGCTGAAGCAGACCCTGGCTTCTAGCCTGAATGGGGAACTGGTTATTGGCATGTGCTTAAGCAGTCCACTAATACTCTGGGGGAATCCAGCTCCCTACCCCAGTGAGGACGACTCATGTCCTAACAGAGATCTTGGATGCACCTGAAGCTAGGGCAGCTGCAGCCTTATCTTTTATTCCAGCTCTCTCCGAGCCAATCCTTAGCCTCTGGAAGCACCTCAGCAGTATTTCCGCGGTTGACCTGAAGCTGTCCACGAAATACAAGGCCCCTGCTGGGGACCCGGCATTTGTGCATATCCATCCATCACCGAATAGCCTAGTGGTTCAGGCTGCAACTTGACAGTCAAATGTGACCACATTCTCTGTTCTTCCACCGGACAGGGACTCCAAGTGCCTCAAGGCCTATGCGAAGAAGTCTTACCGTGCTTGTAGTTTATGGTTGCGGCCCTTGAATGTGAGCTGTACTTTCACTCGCTAAACACACTGTATATTCAAGTACCTCCAGAATTTTGTGGAGCACCTCCCTGAGCAGTTCCCATCTGGTTGCCAAGGGCTTGAATACAACAAAACAAAGTTTGCTTTGTGACCTGGATGCTGCCGACTTAGTGAAATCGGTCCAGGGCCACTTCGGTATCCACGCCCAGGTATGCATGACTACGTACCTCCCACTTCTCCCCCGATGTAAAGGCCAAACTTTTGGACATGCCGTTTGATGGCAAACACCTTTTTGGTGCCAAGGCAGATGCGGCTCTGGAGCGGTTCAGCACCACTCACAAGACATCCTGAACCTGCTTCCGAACCACAGCTTAAAGAAGTGGCAGTCCCGAAAGCAGCTTCCGCTGTCCTCCAGAGGCCGCGGTAAGGGCCAGAGAAGGTCAGGCTCGAAGGAGGTTACCCCTGGCCCTCAGACTTCTTCCTGACCTTCCCCCTGCCTTACATCCCACCCCAGTGGGGGGGTTGGCTGTCAGGGTTTGTGAAGAGATGGGAGATTTCCTCCGACTGTTGGATCCTCCAGATCATTCATTCGGGGGCACTGCCTTTGGTTTTGGATCAGGTCCCACCCTTCGCCCCCCCTCCTCTCCCCTCCCCTCCCACGGTCCCTAAAAAGACCCAGAGGGACCACACATCTGTCCTGAAGCAGGAGATGCTCTCCTTGCTACAGAAGGGAGCTGTTCAACGGGTGCCCATCACACAAAGAGGCCACAGATTGTATTCCTATTACTTCCTGGGTCCCAAGAAGGATGGAGGCCTCCGTCCAATCTTGGACCTGAGGAGACTGAACAAGCTCATGCGGAAGGACAAGTTCAAGATGTGTCCCCTTGCCCAGGTCCTGTTGCCACTGTCCCAGGGAGACTGGATGGAGTCACTGGATTTGACGGATGCGTACTTCCATGTGGAAGTATGCATCCGTCAACAAGGCCTACAGGAATCCACAAAGCCCACAGCAATTTTCTACACTTCACGGTGGCAGGGGAGCACTACCAGTTCTGTGCAATGCCTTTTGGCTTGACCTCAGCCCCTCGTCTTTTCACGAAGGTTCTGGCTGCGTTTTAATGCCAATGACTTCTAGGTGCGTTGACAGGTCATCTCTGGAAGGAGGGCATACATATATTCCACTACGACGACTAGTTCATCAAGTCGTCGTCGGAGGCTCAACTGAGACATCGAACGTCTCGAGTATGCACACTGCTATTTTCTATAGGTTTGTCCCTAAATTTGGAGAAATCGCACCTTGTGCCGACACAACGGATCCAGTACATAGAAGCGATTCTGGACACTTCTCTGAAAAAGGCATTTTCTCCCTCCAGAGAAGATTCTGTCCATTCAGCAGATGATGCAGATCCTTGTGAAAAGTTCCCAAGTCCCAGCAGTGAGATTACAGAGGATGCTTGGGCTGAAGGCCTCTTGCATTCACCTTGTCCCCCATGTGTGGCTGCGCATGAGGTCCCCTCAGTGAGCTTGGACTTCTCAGTGGAACCAGCACACTGGGGACTTAGCACAGCAATTGTGCTGGTTGGGGGGATGTGGAAATGCTTCAGAGAGGTGAGCCATTTTGCCCACCTCACCCTCGGATAACTGTAGTGACAAACGCGTTGCTCTCAGGGTGGGGAGCGCACTTTCTGGAACTATCCACCAGCGCTCTTTGGAGTCCAGAAGAATCCTCTCAGCACATCAACTTATTGGAACTGAGAGCAATCGGGCGGGTTCTGCCCTTCGTTCCTTCCCTTCATTCCTTCCCTTCGTTCCTTCCTCTCATCTCTGCGTGGCAAGTCATTACTGGTTCTCACGGACAACACCATCACCATGCATTAACTAAACAAAAGAGGAGTGGGTCCTTCCAACTTTGCAGGGAAGCACTCCTTCTCTGGGAGTGGGCCATCCTGCATGACATTTAACTCCAGGCTGCTCATCTGGCCGGGGAGAATAACGTACAGGCAGACACTTTGAGTTGCCTCTCCTCGGTTTCCCACGAGTGGGAGCTCCATCAGGAAATTCTTCAATACATCTTCCGCCCTTAGGGCACTCCGCAAGTCCACTTATTTGTGACTGCGGACAACAGTAAATGTTGTCTATTCTACGCCAGAGTGTACCCTCTAAAAGGTGCACTTGGAGATGCGTTCACAATACCCTGGTATTTCAAATTTGTGTATGTGTTTCCCCCTCTGCCCCCTCATTGGGCAGGTGGTGGCATGCCTCAGGATGTTCAGGTGCCAGAGGATTATGATCACACCAGATTGGCCCCGGCGTGTCTGGTACTCAGAACTGTTGGAATTCAACCTCAATCAGACTGCCACATCGGGCAGACCTGCTTTCACAACAGGGCGGGGGAGTCGGGTGTTTCATCCAGACTCACAGCCTTAAGCTGTACGCCCAGCTTTTGAAGGGATGAGATATAGCCACTGGGATCTAACTGAATATGTCCTAGAAGTCGTTATGGCTGCTCGCAGACCATCGACGAGAGCCATCTACAAATCTCACTGTCGGCGGTTTTGTGGCTAATGTACTAATTCTGACAAAGATCCGTTCAACTGTCCTTTCATCTCACTCCTGAGTCTTCTGCGTCATCTTACGGATTCAGGGCTGAACACCACTACCGTTTGTGGTTATGTGGCTGCCATCTCCATCTACACCCGCTCTCCTGATGAGAGATACCGGTTTCGGATTGAACTGGTGAAACAGTTCTTAAAGGTACTTGTTATTTTGTTTCCTCCTAGGCCCCCTTCATTTGAGCCCTGGGATTTAAGTTTGTTTGATTGTGTTACCCATGCATTCTATTGAGTTGCAGTTGCTGTCTTGGAAAACCATTTTTCTTGTAGCCATTACATCTGCTCGCCGTATTGGTGAGCTGCAGGCTCTGTCGGCTGACGAGCCTTATACCAAAATTGAAAATAAGTTATTTTAAAAACCAAACTTTCTTTCCTTCCCATAGTTGTGTCCCCCTTTCATTTGTCATAATCTATTATTCTGCCTGTGTTCTATCCTCCTCCCCACCCTGGGTGTGAGGAGAAGACTCCACCATCTTTTTCCCAGGAGAGCATTTATTTACTACCTTGCGCGTTCTTCAGAACACAGGTATGAACGCCAACTCTTTGCAGGCTATAAGGGCAAAAGGAAAGGACTTCTCAAAGTTGGTAGTTACTGTGCAGGTGTTATGGTTGGCACTTAAGAAAAGTCAATCTGAGAACCCTCTTTTAGAGTCATTCTCTGATTTTGTTAACATATGTTAAGTTTGTTACTTTTACTCAATACAGATTTTCTGTCATTTCTTCTGAGAATTGCTTTTGGAGTTTGGTTTTTAACAATCCTTCGCTTAGTCTGTTTCTGAGTAGGTTTATATGTACTCTAGACATTATAGGCTTTAAAGGCATATGTGTGCTTTTTAGAGGAATTTGATCTTTTGTGTCTCAGAAACTGAAATTGTTCTCCACAGCATCCGACACTACTTTGGTAGTGGTTCATGATGAGGATTCTGGGGACCCCCCCACTATCCATCCGAACCAATGTTGCCTGAAGGTACGCAACTAGTTCTGCTCTTTCTTTGCCAGCACTGCTCCGGTCTGTTGAGCCTCCTTTTGGCGTTTTTCAAAGGCCACGAGTTTTCCCAATAAATACGAATGCGAATCCATCGCTCTGTCCAAGACCAAATGGCAGTATCAAGTCAATTAACCCTTTAGCTGCTGAGCATTTTTGACAAGTAGCCCTCTCGTGTGCTGAGCTGTTTTTTGCCTGTTTGGTGGTGCACCCAGTTAGAGGCCTGTAACTTTTGATTGGCTAGGCCAAT
>JASBQJ010560900.1:0-12176 GCA_030264955.1 Desmognathus apalachicolae | reverse complement strand
CCTTTCAAATCAAGGTATGAAAACCATTTTGCATTTTGAATTTGATCTAAAAGAACTGGTATCAGGGGCATGGGGTACTTATTCTTGATAGTTATCAGATTGAGAAGTCGGTAATCTACACACGGCCTTAATTCGTCAGTCTTTCTTGGGGAACGAAGAAGAGTGGTGCACCCGCAGGGAAAGAAGAAGGCCTAATAAACTCTTTTTTCAAATTCTCCTTAATGTACTCTTTAAGAATGAGGTCCTCTTTCGGTGATAGAGCATAAATTCTTCCACAAGGAATACTAGCATCTGGGAGTAGATTTATCTGACAATCGTACTCACGATGTGGTGGTAGGACGTCAGCTTCTTTTGCATCAAAGACTGTAACTAAGTCATGGAATTTGTCTGCTATTACAGAGCTAGTGGTGTTGATATAACATGGAGTTGTCTGTTCAATCTGTACTGTCCTCAATGCCCAATTAATCGTAGGGTTCCACTTCATTAACCAGGGCATACCTAGTATCACCTTAAAGGTAGGGGTACTAATAATATCAAATTGTTCCTCCCTACTGATACCCTGAAATGTAAGCATTAAAGGAATAGTGTTCTCATCTATTGGACCTGAACTGAGAATAGAATCGTCTACTGACATGGCAGTCTCCGGTATCTTTCTCTTACGTGTTGGGATTTGATGACTGCCCTGAAACGTCTTGTCAATGTAATTACCATTGGCTCCACAGTCGACTAAAGCCTTGGTTAATATTTCTTCCTGACCCTTGACCTGTATGCGGATATCAATGTAAAGGTGTGGAGCTGAAGGGGCATCTTTTAGTAATGTGCCTAGAAAGCGAGGAGTAATTTTCAATACGCCCTGGGAGTCTCCTCTTACACTCTCCGTGTGGTGGCTTTTCCTGATAACCTGGGACAATTAGAAATTATATGATTTGGTTCACCACAGTAATAACAAAGTCTTTCTTTCCTTCTACTGTCGTTTTCTTGTTCAGAGACTGGTCCTCTGATACCTCCAATCTGCATTGGTTCTACTACATCACTACTCCTAGGTTCATTAGGTACATATCTCTGGAAGGGTCGGAAGTTATCTGTTTTATGTCTCTCTCTTTTTCTATCCTTTATTCTCTGATCAACTTGTATAGTAAGTTCAACAAACTCAGAAAAGGTGGTAGGTAAAGGAATAATGTTTGAAAGAATGTCTTTGATTTCTTCACGAAGACCTTTATAAAATAAACCGATCAAGGCATCGTCAGGCCATGTCGTGGAGGCAGCTAATAATTGGAAATGAGTAATGAAGTCCTGTGTTTCCTTATTTCCTTGTTTATATTCTAGGAGCTCGGTCTTTCTTAACTGCCTCTCTTGTTTGCACTCAAACATCCCTGAGAAGGCTTTCAAAAAATTGTCATAATTGTGTAGCAGAGGGTTGTTTGCTTCAATATAGGGGGTGGCCCATTTAAGAGCATTCCCCTCTAAACTCATAAGGATAAACAGTACCTTGCTCTCATCATTGTTGTATACTGTTGGTTTGTTCAAATAAAGCAGTTTGCATTGAGTCAAAAAAGACTGGTAGTCTTTGGTTTCTCCCTTGAACTTACTAGGCATGGGTGGGTTAGGGAGTAAATGCGAATACAATGGTGTTATATTATCTACTGGAGGTGTGGGTGCCTCAACTGGTTGAGCTATCGATACAGGATTAGGTTCAGGACGGTCCTGCACTTGTTGTTGCAAGGTATTAAGTTTTTGTATAGTGTCGTTCTGTTCCAGTCTTAATATACCCAATTGTACACCTAACGCTCCCAATGCACTATTTATTTTTACTAGTTCAGCCTCCATCACTTTCAGTTATTAGGCTTGCTAACAATCTGTTGGACTTTCGGAGTGTCAGAAAGAAAGTGATGGAAGTTGGACTTCCCTGTTCCCCCCTCCGCAAGATAACTGACTGAAGGGAAAAAAGGGGGTTCACAAGGACCAGCGTGGACACCTTGTATAGACTGCACCTGAAAGACACAAGTGTAATAATAGAACTGGTTAGTAAACAGGGACTCTAGGGTAAAGCACTCTCTATCAATATATATTGCTAGCAGGATAATTCTTACCCATTAGAACCCCCTCTTTAGCGTACCGGGTGCAGTCTGAATAGGGAAGTGTAATCAACAGAATTCCCTTGTGTATTGTACGAGTTGGTAGCGCTATACACAAAAGCGCAATATGCGCTACTTGGCGTGTCAAACACAACATGCTAGAATTCAGTCTCAAAGTCAAAGCAAACCAGGTCTGATACACAATCGAGCAACAACAGTACAAAAGGGAATAACATAGCAAGGTCAGGGTCACAGGCAATAGAGTCAATAAACCAACGGGCAACGAAGTACAAAGAGGCAAAAACGTAAGAATAGTCAAGGAGTTCCGGGTCACTTAGCTTTTACACAGAGTCAGTAAGAACACGAGTCTTCACCACGGCAGTCCACTTGTTGTTAGCAAGCGAAGTCTTCACGGCGGCGTCTTCCATATAAGGCTGCCATGAACATAGGAAACAAAAGAAGGACTACGCACAACGCGTATGTAGTACGTAGCATTGAGCGGCAAGCCGCCATCTTGAAATGTCCAAATATCCTATACCAGTCAATACTAATAGCAGCAGTAGATCAACAGAACAGCAACAACTGGAATGAGGAGGGTTCTACCCGCAACCGGGTACCTCATGCATAACCCTGCAGCAATCTGGGGTGTAAACTATATCTTTGTCTGAATGACCAGGGCAGTCCCATAGTTCTCCTAGTAGTATTTGGCGCCCTGACTGGGGACATAGAAGGAATCCTAACAGCATCAAATACCGTGAGTAAATCTGGAAACTTATCTGCTATAACAGAAGTAGTGGTATTGATGTAACAGGGTGTCAATTGCTCAATTTGCACTGTTTTCAGGGCCCAGTCGATCTTAGGGTTCCATTTGGCCAACCAGGGCATACCTAGGATAACCTTAAAAGTAGGGGTACTGATTAGGTCGAATTGTTCCTCTCTACTTATCCCTTGGAAAGTAAGAATCAGTGGAACAGTGTTTTCATCAATGGGTCCTGAACTAAGGACGGAATCGTCCACCGACATAGCAGTTTCAGGTACTTTTCTCTATCGTACAAGTATTTGGTTATTACATTGAAAGGTTTTATCGATGTAGTTACCATTGGCTCCACAATCAACCAAAGCCCTGGTTGAGATCTCTTTCTTATCTTTTACCTGTAGTATGATTTCTATGTACATATGTGGAGCTGAAGGGGCATGTTTAATTAAAGTGCCTAAAAAACGAGGATAATTCTTACTTACACCCAGGGAGTCTCCTCTCACACTCACCAGGTGTTTGGCTTTTTCCTGACAACCTAGGGCAATGAGGGATAATATGGTTAGGTTCGCCACAATAGAAACAGAGTCTTTCTCTTCTCCTTCTTTCCTTTTCCTGTTCTGACACGGGCCCTCTGATTCCTCCTATCTGCCTAGGCTCAACTCCCTCACTACTCTTATTTTCGGTTGGTACATATCTCTGGAAAGGCCTGAAATTCTCAGTCTTTTGTCTCTCTCTCTTCCTATCCTTTATGCGTTGGTCTACCTGTATAGTTAGTTCTACAAACTCTGAGAAGATGGTAGGCAGAGGAATAATTTGAGACAATATGTCCTTAATTTCTTCACGTAACCCTTTATAGAAAAATCCAATCAATGCATCATCTGGCCAGGTAGTAGAGGCAGCTAATATTTGGAAATGAGTTATGAAGTCTTGAGTTTCTTTATTTCCTTGTCTGTATTCAAGAAGCTTTGTCTTTCTCATCTGTGTCTCCTGTTTACATTCAAGCATACCTGAAAAGGATTTTAAAAAATTGTCATAATTATGTAGTACCGGGTCATTAGCTTCAATATATGGCTTAGCCCATTTGAGAGCATTACCCTCTAAACTCATCAGAATGAACAGAACCTTGCTTTCATCATTGTTGATACCGTAGGTTTATTCAAAAAATGAAGCTTGCATTGTGTCAAAAAGGACTGATAATCCTTAGTTTCAGCCTTGAATTTACTAGGCATTGGTGGGTTAGGTAGTAAATGAGAATACAATGGGGTTAAATTGTCTACAGGAGGTGTAGGTGCCTCAAATGGTGAATCAGGAGGGTTGGGATTAGGTATAGGTCTGTCCTGTACTTGCTGCTGTAAAGTATTAAGTTTCTGCACTGTATCCACCTCTTCTTGCCTCAGTATCTCCAATTGTACTTCTAATGCTCCCAATGCACTATTTATCATTGCTAGTTTAGCCTCCATCACTTTCAGTTATTAGGCTTGCTAACAATCTGTTGGACCTTCAGAATGTCTGAAAAAAGTGATGGAAGTTGGACTTCCCTGTTCCCCACCCTGCCAGATAGCTGACTGAAGGGAAAAAAGGGAGGTCCACAAGGACCAGCGCGGACACCTTGTATAGACTGCACCTGAAAGACACAAATAAGATAATAGGACTGATTAGTAACCAGGGAATCAGTTAGAAAGCACTTTCTAAAGATTGCTAGCAGGATAATGCTTACCGACTAGAACCCCCTCTTTAGCGTACCTGGTGCAGCTGAATAGGGGAGGATTGTATATTGAATTCCCTTGTGTACAGCCAGAATTGGTAGAGCTATACACGATGCACAACGTGCGCAAATATGCGTGTTAAATAGAACACGCCAACAACCAGTCTCAAAGTAAATACAAGCCAGGGTCTGACACACAATCGAGCCAAACAGCACAAGTAGGATACAACAAAGCAAGGTCGAGGTCACAGGCAAAAGGGTTGAAAAAACAATCTGGCAACAAAGTACAAAAAGGGCAAGACGTAAGACTAGTCACAGGGTTCCGGGTCACTTAGCTGCAACAGAGTCAGTCACAAACACACGTCTCTCCACGGCAATCCGCTTGTTGTTAGGAAGCGCTGTATTCACAGCGGGGTCTTCCATATAAGGCCGCCATGGTCAAAGAAAACAAACGAAGGACTACACCTGAACGCGGGTGTAGTCAGAAACCATTGACGGCAAGCCGCCATCTTGAAAGGTCCGAATTCACCATATCAACCAGTAACATTATATAGCGGCTGTGAGCAGAGGCAAGACGAGGCATTTACAGCGTCTTGGGCGTCTGGTTTCTTACTTTGATGAAGAGGTCGTGCTCCTGCCTGAGCCCAGAGGATATTTAAACTGCGCCATTCTGACTGTTTCACCTGTTTACATCCCAGCAACAATCCACCATTCAAAACGTGCTGGACTTCAGCATCCAGGCTGCACTGCCTGTACAGGTGTCTAACATCGGAGTGCTGGCTCCTCCCACTCTCACCTGCAGTGACTAACTGACCCTGCCTCAAAAACACTCTGGGCAGAGCGTCCAGCATAGCGGCTGTGAGCAGAGGCGAGACGAGGCATTTACAGCGTCTTGGGCGTCTTAGGCGGCTTCAGGTGAAGTGCATTATACGTTCTTGTTTTGAGACAGATTTTATACCTCTGAAGGTCTGTAACATCGTAAGACAGAGTGGTTTTCATTTCAGCAGCCTATATATCGCTTGCTGCACTGTCTAAACTATACTGATACTGCTTCCCTCTTGTCAAAATTTGGTTACCACCCCCCTGTTAAACACTTCAATGTGTTTCAGGGCTAGCGTGGCTTAGGCTTCCCTTGTTACCACCCCCCTGTTGGCACTTCAGTGCGCCTCACGGCTAGCGTGGCTTAGGCTTTCCTGTTCCCACCCCCCTGTCTTTATTCTTGTTTTTTTAGACAGGGCAAGCGTGGGCAGTTTATCAACCTTCTTTAAATCCACCTACGGTGAAAAAAAAAAAAAACTATTTTTTTTTCTGCATCCTCAATTGATAAAGTTTGACTGTACAATATGGTTTCTACACGTCAGAAGAAAAATGCTACCATTGCAAAAAATTCCAACACTGTCCCCTTTTCAAATTTAGTCGCCCTCAGCAGTACTCCTCGTCAACCGCCAATTGTTAACTACTTTTCTTCTAGCGGCATACCAACAGTCACTGCTGATCCACCATTGACTGAATGCTCACTATCATCGGGCCCTGAATTACTTGCAATTTCAACCTGTGCCATAAACAACGCAGTATTCAGTCCTGCTATAATTTTCCCAATGGTCGGCTCAGTCCAAATGGAAATACCTGTTGAAGCTAACAAAGACGTACAAGCTCCAGATTGTATCACCCCTGTGCCACCAGCAACTAACACGGCCACTCTACTAGCTCACACGCCAACTTCTGATGACCATCAACCTAATGTGATCACTATGAGTCCAGTAAAGAGAGTCTTACCTTCATCTGACATAAATAAATCGGCTTGTCCTAATATAGTTGACCTCTCTGTCAGTCTCTCTGATGATTCTATATTGGGTACCAATTCTGATGACATCCTGAAAATTGAACAGACACCACTCCCTCTTACCATCTCTTGGGAGCAACATCTGTTAGTCATAGAAAAAATGGCTAAATCACTGGGCGATATAACATCGATCATTGAGGGGCAAAAGTCTGCAATTGATGGCATTTACTCTAAAATGGCTGAATTTCAAACTAAAACAAATAAGAACTTCGCCTTATCAAGGTCAGCTGAGGCAGCTAATACTAAGGCCATTGATAACCTTCATTCCAAAGTAGATGCCGTATTGATTGCTCAGAAGGCTGACAAAAACACGTCAATTCAAACACTTAAAGAAACGCAAAGGGTTTATGCATCAATGACTGAGATTGACAAAAAAATGTTGTCGCTTCTTAAATCTGGCACTTCATCGCAAAATACAAACATGAAGCCGTTGATTAGTAAAAGGATTGAATCACCTAACCCATCCAATATTTTGATGAGTGAAGCTATTTTACAACCTCCACTTTTAATGGCCATATGGATCAAAACTTGACGACAGTACCTGATAAAGATCTTGATTCAAATTTTTCTAGCAAGTCCTCAAGTACTCACCAACCCTTAGATCCTCATGCTGCAGAATTTATTTCATATGATAACCACCCAGCTGGAACACCCTACATTTTTGAGGGAAATTCTAGAAGTAGATGCTCTAAGCGAGTCTGCAGTGACTCTTTGAATTTTAAACCAATATTTGTAGAAGAAGATGGTTTTAACTTACCTTCTTTTAATTTGTTTTCTTTTTTATCGCTTTGTCAAGTCAATTTTGCTTTAAGAAATCTCACCCAACATGATATTAAGAACACACTATATATCTCCCTTCCAGATGGTCAAGTAATTACAAAATTTATCTTCAAATCAGCTATCATCCGTGAACTGGTGTGGAGCCATGCGGCTTTCTTTATTTCAAAAGGGGTTGATATCGGTGAAAATTATCAATTGATTAGGCAAATCTACGATCGCTGCTCTAACGAAGCCGACTCAGCTCAGCCGAATTTAGTCAGTCACAAAAGGGATAGATCTCCACCAAACAGGCTTCAATCTCCAAAGAAATTTTGCCGAGAGACTGTCTCCACTCATAAATCAAAATCTACAAGCACTGTCTATCAATGTTTAGAGCAGCCTGATTATGAGTCTTGCCTGGAGGAAATAATTGAAGATTGCCGACTTGACCAGTTCAATGATTCCTCTGCTTAGCCCCTGATTTTCTTGGTTCCATCTGCGGAGGCTCATGGAATTGCTCTGGTCTACAGAACATCAAAAACCCAGAGAACTGGCAACTCATTACATCCTTAGATTTTCTCTTCTTACAGGAAACCTGGGCTACGGATGAAATCACTCTAGAAGATTTTAGTTGTATATCTCAGCACGCAATCCTGACTACTATGGGCCACAACGCCAGAGGCATTGCCATATTACTAAATATCAAGCATGAATGGAATGTTACCTCTATTTGGCCTGATATACCTGGGGTACTTTGTGTTGCTGTTTCACCTAAACTTGCCCTAAATTACAATAATTTCTTACTACTTAATTTTTACTGTCGCCCTAAATATTTAGAACGGGCAAATTACATGAATTACTTCAATAAAGTGTTTGAATTTATATCTAGTGTTACCTCGTCACACCCTCACCACAAGCTTATATGGACTGGCGACGCCAACCCAGCATTATATGATGATTGGGAGCTACTGACCAAAGATCTGCCTGATTGTTCCTACCCTATTGACCACACATTGAAAAGCATAACGTCTATGGAAAAATTGTTTACCAACTATATGCTAGCAAACAACTTATGTTTTTGTAATGGTCGATTTGGGAGTGATTCTGGTTTATCTCCTACGTTTAAGCGTGGCTCAATTAAGTCTGTTATTGATTTTGTGTTGATACGTACCTATGAATTTGAAATTGTCAAAGGTATTTCGTCCAAATGGCTATGTGATGCTGACCATGCCATGATTATACTGAAGCTTAACAGTGTTTATAACATTTCACCACTTTCTAACTCTTTGAGAGTTGGCCCAGTTATGATCAAAAATAACCGCAGGGTTATCGATTGGAGAAAATGTCAAACTGATAAACTGAATGAATTTATGAATACAATTTTGTCATTTTCAGGGTGCGATGATATGATATCTCCAATAGAATTATATGAGGCTGCAATTCAAGGTGTGGTTAATAATATTACAAAAGAGATTTGCAATGAACGTACTCGTAGTAAAGAGCTATCTAGTATCAACGAATGGTTCGATTCCAGTTGTAAAACTTATAGAAGGAAACATTGGAGAACTGTTGGTCATCTAAAAAAACAAAACCCGATAAATTGGGTTAGTATTAATCAAAAAAAGAGGGAATATAGATTCTTCCTTAAAAATAAAAAATTACAACATAGCTCCAAAATAAATTCCCAATTGTTGTTTTATATGAATGCCAGTGACTCAAAACTCTTCTGGTCACTTATAAATGATCTCGCTTTCAATTCGGTAAAAAGATCTACTGACTCATTCATCAATGAAAAAGTTTGGACAGACTTTATAGGTCGATTATATGATGAAACCAACATTTCTCCTATGATTCCTTGGTCTAATGTATCTGTAACTAGAAATATATCCCAAGAGAAGATCGAATCCTATATAAGTGGCATGAAAGCATCTAGAGCATGCGGCCCTGAAGGATTCCCTCCCGCTTGTATGAAATTATGTCCTAAGGAGTGGAGTAAAATTTTATTTCCCATCATCAATATCACTATTCTTAGCTATAAACTCCCTGATTCTTGGCTCGGTTCAATTTTCTTCCCTATCCAAAAGAAGGGTAGCAAATCTGACCATGCAAACTACAGGTTATTAGCCATGTTGGACCCTGGGGGGAAAATTCTTGCTAAAACCTTACTTAATGAGCTAGAGCTTTATATTAAGGACAATAATGTATACCACATTACTCAAGCAGGATTTAGGGAAAATAGTTCCACGGTTGATCATTGCATAATAATGTCACTAGCAATTGACAAGTATGCTAAACACAAAAAGTCTACTTTATACACCTGTTTCGTGGACTATACCAAGGCCTTTGACTCAGTGCCTAGAGGCCTCTTATGGTCAAAAATGTTGAAACTGGGCATACCGAGCTCACTAGTAGGTATGATCTCGCTTCTCTATTCAAATACCTGGGCTGTCATCAAATGGGGAAGTAAAGGAGAAATCTCAAAAAAAATTAACACATCTCGAGGTTTAAAACAGGGGTGTATACTTGCCCCCTGCCTTTTTAACATCTTTCTGGCTGACCTAAATTCCTATCTAGACCAAACTGTAGGGTTATCACCCAAAATTGGCACTAAGTCCTTTGGGACTTTGAGTTATGCAGACGACATTGTCCTACTGGACCTTTCACCAGCAGGGCTTGCTGCTAAAATGCTAGCCCTGGAACAGTATTCGCGCAGTAATGGGATGCAAATAAATATATCAAAAACAAAAGTCGTTTGCTTCAGCACTAATAAACATCGTAAAAAATATTGCTGGAATCTTGACTCAGGTCCCATCGAGGAGGTCAACAAATTCGAGTATCTGGGTGTTACCTTCTCGAGTAACTGTAACTGGAAAGAACATCTTGCTAAGACTGAAGTTAAAAGTCATCTTATTATTAACTCTACCAATGCTCTAATATTAAAAAATTACATTCCAACAGTAAAAGGTATTAAAGTACTATATGAAACTAAATATCTAAATTGTATTCTATATGGCTCCCCTGTTTGGGCAGCTGGGTTAAACACTGAATTGATTAAATGGGAGTCAAAATTTTGGAAATCTGTTTTACTCTTGCCCAAATGCACTCCCAGAGAACCAATTATTCTCGACCTAGACTTATTAGCAATCGAGGCTGAGATCGATCAGCGTTTTTATAATTATTTGTTGAAGACCTGGTATCGCCCTGATGATGAATGTTTAATGTCAAGTTGCCTCAGAGAAGCAATTAACTACCCTCAGATCTACACTACTCTCGCTCCTCTATATAAGATCACCAAAGAATATAAGTTACCTTGTTTCTGGACTCCTACAGGTAATCTCACTGTTCCAACTAAAACCTCCATTAAAAAATTAATGGAATGCTCTTCGGTATCAAAACTTCACACTGATCTACAGGATAAATCCACTCTTTTCTGGTTTAGACAGCTTAAGACACATAAAAAACAGTATGAATTGTTTAATTTGAACTTGCCGAGAACTGTCATTAGATTGCTGCTTAAACTACGATACGGCATTTTACCAATCAATTACTATCTCTTGGCACGCAAAAATATTCCGAAAACACATAGGTTCTGTACGAATTGTCCTGAATGTATTGATGATCTTAACCACCTTTTTTCTTGTCCCTTCTTGGGTGATCTTCAGATGAGATGGCTAAGTGAATACACTCAGCAGGGCAAAATTGATTTGAATGTTATTCTTAATGAATCGCTTGAAGCAAAGTTGTTAAAAATCTATTTGTATCTAAAGTTTAGTTTTATTCGTCGCAAGGTTGCTTACTAACTCTGTACTTATTTTTTATTACGTTTATTTGTATTACTGTAATGTTCTATATTCATGTTTTTTTACATTTTTTTATATACTGTCTTTGAATGCTTAATCTTGTATGACTGAAAAAATGTCAATAAAAGATTTAACATTATATAGAATCAGTGTTCCAAAACCGCAAAACCGGATTGAGGAGGGTTCTACCCGTAACTGGGAGCCTTATACATAATACTTTGTTAGTCACTGCTTCCTACTGTCCATATTGACGATGTAGCTCGTACACATCAATAGGCAATGCACCCGAACTGGCCCACAAAAAATGTGGGCTTGATTCATATTCACTGCAACTCATTATCTAGGATTGCATGATAATTTGTTGTAAGGTCTCCTATTAAGTTACTTATGATTTTGTTAGTTTTCATTTGCTCCAATTTTGAGGCCCAGTACTAGATTCATGCAGTCTGAAGCCAGTAATGGCGCTGCCCTTCATGTCACAGCTCTGCGAGTGTCACACCATCCTTTGGCTATACTGCCTGTACAGCTCTCCATTGTAAAGTTTTCTGATTAGAGTGTTTATTTGTCCCAAAAGCCATGTAGGCATTGCTCATCGAGTGGTACAACATCTGACTGTTCTGCCACAGATTAACTATCGCTCTGGATTATCACTTTCAATGGTATGTTGCCGCTCCATATATTTTAGATAGTTTAAGATGAAAAAAACAAAACTAAACCGAGTGAAAACATACAATAGAAAAAGAGACCATCTAAGCCAAAGGAGCAATACCAAAATCAGATACATAGAAACCTAACGTGGAAGAAAGAGCTGCTCCTCATTTAAGAGTAAGTGGTCCTTCCTTTTTGAAGAAGGACCAAATATTTTTGGCACAGATCCTGTCTGTTAGATCACACTAAACAGCCGGTGTGAGAGCCTGAAGTCTCTTACCACCCGCTTTCTTTTTTTGATGGTGGGCGTGGGCAAATTCCCTAGATGGAAGGAATCTAAGCGGTCTACTATAATGGCCCAAGGGAAGTCAAGAAAAAATGAACTAGGGTCCATAATAATTGCTGGCCTTCCAGGCCCATCCAGCCAGCTTGAATTTAATAAAATCTGCTATAGGAAGCCATTGTAAAAACTTTCTAGCTGTTGGCAGATGATCAAATTTCTTCAGGTCAAAAATGAAATGAATCGCTCAGTTCTGAATAGCCTGAACTCTCTGAACCAACGTTTTTAGAGAACCGGCTAATTAGGAAA
>JASBQJ010549849.1:0-12181 GCA_030264955.1 Desmognathus apalachicolae | reverse complement strand
TGTCTGATCTCACTGGGCTGCGTAAACCTATCAAATGGTTGCTGATAAAGAAGGGCTCCCTGGAGGCCTGTTGTGCATCAGTAGACTGATTTGCCTAATGTATTCAGCATGGCAGCTGCCAAAGGTGAAATGAGCACCACAGAGTCATAATAATATCAGTGATCCTAAAACAGGTATGTCATTTGTTTCCTCCTATCCATTTTGCTGAGACGTCTGACATGACACTGCTTTCGGGTGCACCACACCTGTAAGGGTGCTAGTATCCCTTTAAGAAATAAGAAGTGGTTATTTAGAATTGCCACGGTAACCAGCAAAAGGCTGCATTGGCTTCACTTGGAAATCGATAAGCTATGCAAAATTTAGCACAATTGTATGCATTATATTGAGTCCGCTGGACCAGTGGCACTGGAACTAAGGTGCTACAAAAGTCCCTCATTTCTGGCCGCCCATAATTACAATCAATTGCCCTGTTCAGCCGGACACCATCAGGCAACGGCCCCACTTTAACAAGCATTGGCAATGCCGTTAGTTTTCTGATTGTAGGTTTTCTGGGGTGGTGTAAAGCATGTCCCTACTGTTTGACGATGTTTTTTCTCTGATGTGTGTATACGTGTTTGCATTTTGTACACAGGTGAACAACCAGAATTAAACTGTGTGCCATTTAGCCCCAGGCATGCTCTGCTCTGTACTGTTAGTTTTAGATAAAGTAAACTAAGTTTGCGGTTGATCTAGAAATATATATATTTTTTTTTTTGAAAATACTTTTATTAGTCATTTTTAACAGGTGGCAGTTTATCACATCACTTACAAGGTTCATTATAAACTGTGTTCAAGAAAAGAAACAATAGTTCACTAGTAAATAGTCCAGAGGATTCCAGGAACCCAAATGCATTCCAATCCTCACCACTCTTCCACTGGATTAAAATTGACTAAAATTCATATATTGCATATGAACAAACTTACCCCTATTTACAAACCCCCAACAACATGTGTCCACTCTTTTCAAATGCTGTACGATAGTGTGCAAATAGCGTGTTTCGAAGTAAAATCCATGTAGTTAATGTCTTATTTCATTACCGGAATACGACAGCCTGGAACTATACAAGTCCCGGTGAAACAACGGGAATCAAGGGGGACACGACCACCATCTATCTCGAGGCATCACGTTTAGTAATCAGTTGCGGGAGTCACCCGCCACTATCCGTCTCACTCAGACTCATCAGAGGACCCAATGTCCAAGTCCTTCAGCAGAAACCATTCATATTTATCCCATATATCTTTGGGGCGTGCCCTAGGGTGTGCCAAACACCGGACTTTGTACTCTGTAGTTCTGCATCTTGCCAGTGCACGCCTCCATGTTACTACAGATGGTGGGATCGTCCTCATCCAGCGCATCGCTACCACCCTCTGCGCCAGAACCAGAGCTAGTCCCACAAATCTCTTATCAACTTCTGTCATCCGAGGGAATTGTGCTAGGAAGATCACTTGGGGCTTATTTTGTATTGTCGCCTGTACAATTTCTCCTGTCTCCGCACAGACTACTTCCCAAAATGCATGTATAAGATGACAACCCCATGCTAAGTGCAAAAAGGAGCATTCCGGTGACTGGCACAAAGGGCATCTAAGAGACATAATCGGCATAAAATGTATCATGCGCGCAGGTGTCAGATAGCTTCTATGCATGAATTTATAGTAAATCAACCTTAGTCGAGCACACATTGACACCTCATGAGTGTGAGCACACGCTTTTTCCCATTGTGGATCCTCCAGATCCAAACCCAGTTCTTCCTCCCATTGTTGCCTGACGGCCACCGGGTTACAAGAGTTATGGTCTGACAGTACACGGTATATATGTGTGACCTGATGCTCCCACTCCACCGTTTCGAGCATGTGGTGAAGCAAAGTCGTCTGAGTGGGTTCTAGCATTCTAACATTCCATCTTTTCCGTACAGCAGCACGCAATTGGAGCATGTAAAAATTATGTGTTCCATCCGCACTCAGCTCCCCCAGAATTTCCCTTGTCGGTCTCAACACACCCCCTTCAAATAAATGTCCTAAGGTCGTGAAACCTCTCTCTTCCCAGTTACTTAAAATACGCTTTGGTATCTGTATGCCGTGTGGGGCGAACAGAGTCACCGGAATCTTGGGAGAGTATGGGTACATTCCATCAATATTGAGCAATAGTTTCTTCCAAAGGAGTAGTGTATAAGTTGTCGGATCTTGTAACCCTCTAGGAATCCGCTCCGTGCAGATGACATGTTTCCCAGTATCGTAAGGTGTGTAGCGGTGTTTTTCCATCTTGACTAATGTGTTACTGGTATCCGAGAGAGGCAGCAAGAACTGCCGAATGTGTTGTAACTGCGCTGCCAGAAAATAACGGTGTAGGTCAGGGCACCTCAAGCCCCCTTTATCGTAGGCTCTCGTGATGGTGTTGTGTGCTATGCGGGGGGTCTTCCCCTGCCAAATAAATTTAATGATCATAGATCGCACTCTCTTAAAAAATTCTGGGCCCGGATCGCTCGGGATTGTGGAGAACAGATACAGGAACTTAGGCAGTACCATCATTTGGATTATAGCAATCCTTGCAGCCAGATTAAGAGGCAGCCGATTCCACCTGTCAATCCCTCGCTCCACCGTTCCCAGGACCTCAAAATGATTAACCAGAGCTATCTCAGCCGGTTTCTTAGCCAACACCACTCCTAGGTATCTCAAAGGGGCCTCCTGTAAGTTCAATTGTTGGGACAGAGCGGAGCACGATAGGGTGTCCCCCAACGGGGTAATCGTGGACTTCCCCCAATTTATTTTCAAGCCAGAGTATTCTTCAAACCTTTGAAAAATTCCAAACAGCATCTGCAGAGATTCATCTGGCTTATCCAAATAAATTAATGTGTCATCAGCGTACATTGACACCAGGTTCTCCTGTCCCCATATTCTTATCCCGGCACCTCTAAGTTCCTCTCTAAGCATAATCGCAAGGGGCTCCATAGCTATTGCGAAAAGTAGTGGAGACAATGGGCACCCCTGCCTTGTACCCCTGGTGATAGGAAAACTCTCTGATACATGACCGTTCACCGCAACTCTAGCTGATGGTGAAGCGTATAACAATTGGACCATCTGGATGAATCCGTCCCCTACCCCCATCTTCCACAGTGTATCGAATAGGTATGACCACCGCAGAGAATCAAACGCTTTCTCAATATCTAATGAGACAGCGACTGCTGTAGACTCAGGAGGGATCGCTGCCTGTATAGCAAATAGTCGTCTGACGTTCGAGACGGTATTTCTCCCTGGTATAAACCCGGATTGGTCCGAGTGGACTAGATGAGGCAAGTTTGGGAGTAACCGAGTTGCTAGCATTTTGGCATATAGCTTGATGTCAACATTAGTTAGCGATATGGGCCTATACGACGAACAGTACATTGGGTCCTTGTTCGGCTTCAGGAAAGTAATTATCCTAGCCTCTCCCATTTCCCCCGGGATATCTTTATTTTTGAGCATGGTATTGTATAATTCAAGAAGCCTGGGTATGAGCATAAGTTTGAACTCCTTGTAGAACTCTACTCCCAGACCGTCTGGGCCTGGGGCTTTACCAGAGGAGAGTTCACCTAACGCTGTTTTAATCTCCGCCGCATCAAATGCCCTATCTAATTGAGCCGCATCTATGTCTGAGAGACTCCTGAGTAGTGCATTCAACGGTACATTAGCCCCATGAGGGATCCCCACTGGGGGTTCCTCATATAATTTCCGATAGTATCTGCCAAATTCATCGTTAATCAGATTAGATTCCGTGATCCTGTTCCCAGAGGATGAGGTCAGCGCCTCGACAAGTGATGGGCCCCCCTCTTGTTTAATCAGACGGGCTAAAGGCCTGCCCGGTCTGTCCCCCTGAGCATAGTTGCGTGCATTCATGAATGCTGGGAAGAACATCACCTCCCTGGAGGCCAGCTCATCGTACTCCGAGGTCAATTGTCTAACCCGCCCCAGGTGTAATGTTGATGGGTCTCTACTAAGTGCTTCCTCCGCTTTCTTCAATCTCCCCTCCACCTCACGTAACCCATTTCTTATCCCTTTTAATTGGCCGAACTCAAGTTGCATTGCCATTCCCCTGATATAAACCTTAAAGGCTTGCCATCTATTCGTGGATGACGTAGTATCCTGCTCATGTGCCTCCCAAAACGTTTGAATATGGTTCACCATGGCGTTCGCAAATTCAGGGTCCGCCAGTGCGTCTCCCTTGAACCTCCACATCGCCAGGCGAGGTTTCTCGACCGCCCATCTTAAGGTTCCCAGGACTGGATTATGATCAGATAATGTGCGTGTCATGATATCGCAGCCTGTTACCACCCCCAGAATTTCCACCGACCCTAGCATCATGTCTATTCTGGAGTGAGCCGAATGGGGCGCGGAGAAAAAGGTGTACTGACGTACCCCTGGGTGTGCATGACGCCAAAGGTCACGTAGCTGCCATGTTTTCATGTATTCCAATAGAGTCTTGGCTGCACGGCACAACGGGCGGGTCCCGGATGTGGATCTATCTAATGCCAAATCTAAAATCAGGTTAAAATCACCGCACAGTAGCCAAGGGGTGTTTGGGAAACGTCCACAGACCGCGAAGATATCATCAACGAATTGGGGAGAATCAATATTTGGCGCGTATATACAACCCAGTAATATCTGTTTCCGCTGCAGCTGTCCCTCTATGAAGACATATCTACCATT
Organism: Desmognathus apalachicolae; assembly: GCA_030264955.1. Lineage (NCBI taxonomy): Eukaryota > Metazoa > Chordata > Amphibia > Caudata > Plethodontidae > Desmognathus > Desmognathus apalachicolae. Next base: position 7,462 of record JASBQJ010549849.1, on the reverse strand, counting down.
TTTATCAATGATGGCTGTGCCTAACGTGAATGGAATGCCTTTCTTAATGGCGATTAACGTGCCTCTAGCCCCTCTGGTAAATGAGGAAAAGTATGTGTATCCCGCCCAGTGTTTCAAATATGACGCTAATCCATCAGTTGGCCAGTGAATTTCCTGGAGACACAGCACATCAGCTTGTTTTGCCGTGCAGAATGCTAACACCTTACGAACCTTGGCCGGAAGGGTGAACCCCCGCACATTCCACGAAATAATCCTCAGGGCCGCCATTTCATCAATGTGTCCTGACACGCCTCACGTCCCCTCCACTCGCGTCCCCCCCCCCATCATCCACACCACACCTCGCATGTACGCACATCCGATACCCCGCCAACACACTACCTTTCTGTCTTTGTGGACACATATTATAGTATTCCCCCCACCCCCAGCCACCGTCGAACATGGTGACTGCAGCCCTAACATAAACAGTAATATTTGCACATACGAACAACATGAAACTGTGCAATGTCAACTTGTGATTCCTGTGCGTTCTGGGTAGGTGGAGTCACTAAGAGTGGAATCTTACCCGCTGTGGCAACACCACAGCCAGAAGCGCTCACCACTCCGACACCCGAGATATAAAAAAATAAACCAAACAGTAGAAAGTTCATCGTATCCCATTTGTGCGCAAAAAACTCGCAAAATGGCGCTGCACTTCCAGTTATCTAGTTACAGCATACATACGCTTTGTAAACAGGCAGTCAATTTCAGTCAGTAGCAATAGGAGGATCCGAGTGATCTTGCCCGCCAGGTATCTCCACATCTCGTCTCGGCGAGTTTCTCAAAGAACCTCTTGGCGAATTCTGTCCGGGGGTGGATTGTGCCTGTACTTCTAGTGCAAATTCTTTTGCTGCCTTCGGGCATGTGAAGAAGATTGCGCGGCCATTCTGCGTGATTCGCAATTTTGCTGGGAACAGCATGGCGTATACCACTTTCTTTTGGCGGAGGATTTTTTTGGCATCCAGAAAGTCTTTTCTGGCCTTTTGGATCGCAAATGTAAAATCCGGATAGAATTGAAGCTTGGTGCCTTCGAAATGCACCTCCCCCATAACGCGTGCCGCATTTAAGATCGCGTCTCTGTCCTGGTAATTCAGACATCGAAGGATGATTGCCCGTGGGGGGGCACCTGGGGGGGGTTTCTTCTGTAAGGCACGATGAGCCCTCTCAACAATAAACGCTGATGACAGCACCGCCGCAGGCATAGCTTCCTTAATGAGGCGCTCACAAAATGGCGCCATCGCAGGGGGTTCCACCCCCTCCGGTAAACCCACGATACGAACGTTGTTTCTTCTCCCACGGGATTCTTGGTCTTCAACCCTTGTCTCCAGGTCACGGATCCTGGCAAGGGATTTCTTATTTTCCGCCATCAGGGGGTGGAGTTGTTGTTCCAAATTTGTTATTCGCTCCTCTGCCTCCCGTAGTTTTTCCGCCAGGGATTCAGTATACTGTTGAGTCAATGCTTGTTTCGCAATCAGCGGGTCAATCTTCCCGGCCAGGTCCGCGCCCACTCTCCGTAATTCTTCCATAACGTCGGCGATGCTCACAGAGGGCTCTGGTTGTCCCGAGGCGGCCGCACTCCCAGCCGCCGCCATGTTTGTTGTGGCACCCGACGCCGTAGAAAACTCGGAAATCTTCCGTTGTTGGGGAGTTTTTCGGTCCGATTTCGCCGGCATTCTATGCAGGTGGTTTACAGCACTGCTTGCGTGTTCCTTCGTGACTCGTATCTGGGACGATGCTGCGGATATTAGACGGATCACAGAAATCGGGTGCGGAGCAGTTACACCTCTAGACCGCCATCTTGCAGGTCACGTGACTCCCCCCCAGCTCACTCCAATTTTTGCCTGTATCGGACACGTAACACCGGAGGTATTGTTCCAGGGTCTGGTTCAAACGTTCGGTCTGTCCATCAGTCTGAGGATGGCACGCCGAGGACACCTTCAACGTGATACCCCAGGAAGCTAATACTTCCCTCCAAAATTTGGCTATGAACTGTGCACCACGGTCAGATATAATTTCATTGGGTAGTCCGTGAGACCTTACAATGTGTTTCAGAAATAGGGTAACCAAGGCACTGGCGGTAGGCAGTCTTCTAAGGGGAACAAAGTGGGCCAGTTTAGTAAAATAATCTACAATTACCCAAATTACGGTTTGTCCTGCGCTAGAGGGGAGATCGGTAATGAAGTCCATGCTAATTTTCTCCCAAGGTCTGGTGGGGGTTTTGATGGGGTTTAGCCAGCCGTAGGGTTTCCCATGACTGGACTTGGACTGAGCACAAATTTCACAATTTTCAATGTAAATTTTGACGTCTTTTCCCAAGTTGGGCCACCAAAAATTTCATTCTATTTTTTCCTTGGTTACCTTGGGTCCTGAATGACCAGCCCAAATGGAGTCATGGCAAAGTAGGAATACTTCAGAGGTTAGCTCTGGGGGAACATACAGTTTTGCGTTAACCCAAATCAGGCCCTCATTGTCTTTTAGGGCTTCCTGTTCCTCATTTAGTAAGCGAACCCCCTCTTGTGAAGTTCCAAATTTGATTAGCTTTTCCTTTAAGGAACCCTCTCCCAACAAGTCTAACTGAGAGAGCACGGACTCATAGGGAAGGATTGGGGTTTCTGTGAAATCGATCTTGGTCCCAGGGTACCCCAATCTGGAGAGGGCGTCAGCCTTTCGATTAGTTGCACCTGGACGAAAGGTAATTTCAAAGTTGAATCTCGAAAAGAAGAGGGCCCACCTAGCATGCCGAGCCCCGTGACAACGTGCCTTTTTGAGGTATAGGAGGTTCTTGTGATCTGTCCAAACTTCTATCTTTTCTTTCGCCCCCTCCAGGTAGTGTCTCCATTTAATGAAGGCCTCCCTGATTGCTAGCAGTTCCTTTTCCAAAATTGTGTAGTTTTTTTCCGCAACGGTAAGTTTCCGGGAATGGTAGGCCACGGGCCTCAAAGTACTTTGATCGTCCCTTTGGGAGAGGACACACCCAACAGCTTCGTCAGAAGCATCGGCCTCGATGATGAATTTTAGGGCCTGATTCGGTTGGGCCAGGACGGGAGCCGAACAAAACTTGGTTTTTAAGGTCTCGAAGGCTTCTTCATGTTGAGAGGTCCAGACGAACGGTTCCCCTTTTCGGGTTAGTTTCGCAATGGGGGCGATGAGCTTGGAGAAGTTAGGAATGAAACGTCTGTAGAAATTCGCAAACCCCAAAAACTGTTGTACTGCTTTCACTGAGCTGGGGGCAACTCACTTAAGGATCGCTGAAATCTTTTCGGGATCCATTTCGACTTTCTGCGGCCGGAGTACATAGCCCAAATAAGTCCCATGTTGAGTATGAAACTCGCATTTTTCAAGTTTCCCATACAATGAGTTCTCCCTTAACCGCAGTAATACTTCTTGTACATCCTTCACATGTTGTTTTAAATCCGCTGAGAAGATTAAGGTATCATCTAAATAAATAGCCACTGTTCTTCCAATGAGGTCTTTAAAAATGTCCGTTATGAAGAATTGAAAGGCGGCCGGGGCGTTCGTGAGTCCGAAGGGCATGACCAAATATACAAAATGACCGTATCTACATTTGAAAGCTGTTTTCCATTCATCGCCGTCACGTATTCTGATTAAATTATAGGCTCCTCTTAAGTCTAGTTTGGTGAACCAGTTGGCATTCTTAACGTAGTCCAGGAGGTCCGGAATGAGTGGTAAGGGGTATCTGTTCTTAACAGTGATTTTGTTAAGGTCGGAGTAATCTATACACGGTCTCAACTCTCCTGATTTTTTCGGGACAAAGAATATAGGAGCTCCAGCGGGGGACTTGGACGGGCGGATGAAACCTTTTTGGAGATTTTCCATGATGTATTTCTCCAGTTCCTCAGCCTCAGCGACAGAGAGGGAGTAAAATTTTCCATGAGGAATTGGCGAGTCTGGTACCAAGTCGATGGGGCAGTCATAGGAGCGATGTGGGGGTAGACGTCCGGCTTCTTTGGGTGAGAAGACATCCTCAAAGGCTTGGTAAACTTCCGGGAGCAAATTAGGGCTGGTTGTCGTTGTTGGGGTTAAAAGACGAACCGCCGGGGTACCGGGTTGAAGGCATTTGGCACAACTTTCTGATGTGAAAGTTACCCTTCTATCTCTCCAGTTTATTTGGGGGTTGTGGAGTTCCAACCAGCGCATTCCTACAATTAGTGGGTGATGGGGAGAAGCTATTAGATCAAATTCAATTTTCTCAGAGTGCTCTTGTATTTTCAAGGTCAAACTAGATGTTTTTCGGGTCACCGGCCCGCAGGTCAGTGTGGAACCATCTATAGAGCGTAGGACTTCGGGTTCCAGTTTACTTTCTGTAGGAATGTTTAGCTGTTTTGCGAAGTCTAAATCCATATACTCCCCCGGAGCCCCACAGTCTAGTAACAAGGGGTATGTCCTTTCGCCTAGGAGTTCGGGGAACTGGGCTGGGAGGACGATGAATTTGGTTTCGGGTGGACAATTGGAAGGCAAGTGGCAAGTCAGTATTTCAGGGGACAAAGACATAAAGCCCAAAGCAGACTCCCCTAGGTCTGTTGGGCTTTCTAGTTTTCCGAACTCCCACTGAGAGGCAGCATTTTCAAGGCCTCCTCGGAGAGCTGGACCTCTTTGGTGATGGACATAGGTTCAGCTAAGGCGATGGGTGAAGTTCTAGCATTTTTTACTAGTTTGCATTCCCGCAGGAGATGCCCCGACTGGCCGCAATAAAGACACAGCCCCTCTTTACGTTGCCGGTCTTTTTCTTGATCCGTGAGTGGGGGCTTAGGGACAGATTTTTTAAGCAGGCTCGGGGTTGGTCCAGATTCCGGTCTTTTGGGTGGGGCAGGGTTGCGTCCCGGTTCTCTAAAGCTATTCGCGGGTAATGCACTCCTTTGAGTCCTCCGTTCACGAAGTCTGGAGTCGACCTGTAGTGACATATCAATCAGATCCCTCAGGGTTTGAGGCATGGGGTACATCCCCTGCAGAGCATCCTTGTATTCCTCCCGGAGGCCCTGGAGGAAAATAGTGTATTGGGTGTTTTCTGACCAGTTTAGCTCTAAGGCGAGTTGTTGGAACCTGTTTAAGTAGGAGGCTATGTCCCTTCCCCCCTGTCTTAGATTCAAAAACTCTAAACTCCTGGCGTGTGGGGAGAAGCGTCGATCAAAAACACGTTTAAATTCCTGTGTGAAATTTTCATAATTATCTAGGCTTGGGTGCAACTGCTCTACCAAGGGAGTGGCCCAATTTAGGGCGTCCCCTGTGAGGTTAGATATCACAAACAAGGTTTTGGCCCTCGCCAAGGTGAACTGCGAAGGTTTTCTTAGGCAGTGTAGGGAACACTGCGCAAGAAAGTGTTTACAATGTCGAGGGTCCCCCGAGTATTTGTCCGGAGGGGTAAGTTTTAACTCTTTGGCGGGATGTCTAGGCTGACAATCTGCTGGGACTTCAGGAGAGAGGGCAGGCATGAGGGGTTCCTCGTTCAGGTGCACCCCTTCTGACTCCAGAGAAGTCACTTCCTCCAGTTCACTTAATCTGGCCTGAACCTATTTGAACTCCCTCCGGGACTCCCTCAGCTCCAATTCTATGGAGTCTAAGCGCTTGACCATTTGTTCCATAAGGTCTTCCATGGTCAGCGGAACCCTTAATGTGTGGCTTTGGCAATCTGTCACAAGGGTGTGTGATACAGGTATCCTATCAGTTACCTTCTTTTGGGTGTTGGACCTCTGGTGAGTTAGGCTGACCTGTCTTGAAGCTCAGAGCGGGTCGGCCACCTGGGGGGCTTGCTAATTGCGTCCCAGGAGGCCAGCGCCGCCAGGGGTTGGTGTTGGAATGCGAGTGGGTCGAATGCTTCTGCTGAGGATCGGCCCTTCACTCTTCTCTGGGATCTTTCCCCTCCTTGCTTTCACTGGAGACCCCTGCAAGACATTGAGGCGCTGGTTAGGGTCTTAGTCCTACCCCCTCCGCCTCCGCCCCCTCCCAGGAGTTCAAAGACAAAGGACTTAATTAACCTGGTGTTACGGCGGCGCCGGGCTTTTCTCTGAAGTGCTGTGGCGAGATGTCACCTGGTGGTCGTGGTCAAGCTCAGGGCTCCTTGCTAGTTCTCCTGAAGTGGCTGGGTAGCGGACAATGTTCTCCAACCTCGGGGTGAAGTGTAATCCGCGGGGACGAGGTTCCGGGCGCCCAGCAAGCCGGCAGAGTCCTTTCTTTGTGTTCAGGGCGTCCCGACTGGTGAGTCCCGCCCCGTGGGCGGAGCGTGTGAGGCCGCGAGGGGAGCAACGCGCCGTACAGCGTACGGAGACCCGGGCAGTTCCCGGGGAAAAGTCCTGCTGCGCGGGGCCCTACTCAAAGGGCGGGCTAGCCCAAGAAAAGAAGCGGTGGAGTCGCGCTCTTACTTGTAGTGCGTCTGTGTGTCTGTCCCAAGAGAGCGCGCAGCCTTGCTCCGGGGGAGGGGGGGAATCGATGTGGAAGGCTTGAAAATTCTCTTGAAGCTGGTAGGCCCCTTTTGAAGGGAGTTCGTGAGGATCGTGTCTTCTCAGGTAAAAGACCAGTTGCCAAAGCGTGAGGCAACCGTTTTAGAACTCTGTGGTGGAATGCCTGATGAACATTCTAAGTGTCTACGGTGCCCTAGGCAGCCCAAAGTTATACAATACTAATTCTTATCATTACCTAAGCTACTAATACTACTAATTCCTTAACCTTAAATTAAAAACGTGTCACTTCCTAACCTAAAGCATGCGTCACTTACTAACCTAAAGCATGTCATAGTGAAAAGCTACGTGGTGTGTATGTGCGTGTGTCACATATGTGCGTGTGTGTGTGACACTACCCTCCCCTTATGTACCCCTAGAACATATTTACAAATGTTTTTTTTTAATTTACACTCTTTCTATTTTGGGCGGAATTCGGCTTCTTTTAGTTTCTCTGGCCGGCTTCAGCAAGGAGACGTGGAACGTCGGGTGAATTCTCCACCCAGCTGGGAGGGACAACCTAAAGGAAACGGGAGAGTACTTTTCTTTGATTTGGAACGGACCAAAGTATCTAGGTTTAAATTTAGGGACCATTCGCGGTACTCGTACATTTTTGGAACTCAGCCATACCCAGTCATTTACTTGAAATTCGGGTGGTTGTCTTCTGGATTGGTTTGCATAGAACTCGTTTCTCTTTTGGGTCTTCTGGAGGTTTTGGGTGATGTGTACCAGGTTCTCTCGTATTTTTTGGACATACAGTTGGGGTTTATCTATTGGTGTTTTTACTTCAGGTAGGTTCGGTATGCTACGGGGATCGTAACCATACGTTGCTTTGAAAGGGGTCATCCCTATACTTTCGTGGAGATTATTATTGTAACTGAATTCGGCCGTGGGCAGCAGCTCACTCCAATTTTTGCCTGTATCGGACACGTAACACCGGAGGTATTGTTCCAGGGTCTGGTTCAAACGTTCGG
>JASBQJ010538779.1:0-12376 GCA_030264955.1 Desmognathus apalachicolae | reverse complement strand
ACGGTCAGACCTAATCATGCTGTAACCCGCAGGAGTAGCGAGTATAGCAGCATGAGTGGCAGCTGGGTGAAGCCATGTCTCGGTCAACGCTAGACTATCGATATCTTCATCTACAATGAAATCGGCGATCTCTGCTGCATGGTTCACAAGTGATAGAGTGTTCAAAAGGATAACCATACATGCCACAGCAGAAATGACAGAATGGTTGTTCTTGGTCCTAGGAGGGTTAGGTAGTTCTGTTTGGATCTCATGTACGTACATGAGATCCAAGGCAAGAATCCTCAAGAAGAGTGATTGAAGGTGTCAAAGGAACGGCAGGCTGGACCTTGCAGGCTGTTAGAGGAGTGCTTAAAAGTTGATTAGACCGGGCCCCCGGAGGCAGCATGTGATCAGAGGAGATGTTTTCCAATACGCCAGAAGTCGTAAGAGAAGAATTGCCTAAAATGGGTATATCAACCAAGGGCCTGGGCAAAAACGCAGTGTCATTAAGGGAGTCAGTCCCAGTTAGCAAAGTGTCAGCTGAAACCGCCAGGACATCAGATAATAGCAGGTCCTCCGCTGTATCTGAAAATAACATGTTGGCAATAGGGTCCAATTCCTCACCTGACGTGAATTTTACACCATCCCAGATTTTTAAATAGTCATCACACCCTTCATAGGCTTGCGAGGAAGAGATGAGAATGAGGTACACAAAGCAGGTAACCAAGAAAATGTACAGACCGTAGAACATACAACAAGCAGCGTGTCACCTGACCAGCCAGCCGACCCCGACACGAACCGGCAAACACTGGCTTTGACACATCAGCGCCGACTCGCCTGTCGTGATATTAAGAAGGACTGGATTATGGGAAATGTAGTTCCCTGGCAGAACCCTAAAAGCAGTGGGGAGAGCCCCAAGACTACTCCCTCTTACAACCGCCCCAAGCAGTCACAAAGATTAAAATCTAAAAATATAAACACTACTTGCAGACCTGCAAGAAAGAGGACCATTTATATAGCGATCCTTGTCCACAGACTTCTAAGCTCTTAAAAATATAAGAACAGAACCCAATGTGTAATAACCTGCAAGGCCAGTCGCAAAGAACACCAGAGGAAAGAGCAAAGCTCACTGCAACAGCATTTACTGAGCACTGAAAAACTTTGCATGTCAAAGCAGACACAGAAGTTAATACTATAAATGGGAACTAAAAAGTAATTGCATTACTTAATCTCCAAAGGCTCATAGCTATGGTATTAGTACAGACTAAACACAAATGTAAACAAACACAAGAGCCGCTGAGTAACTTGTGTTGCCCAGACAACTCGTCAGTAGATAAGGTGGACCAAAACCCCAAACAAGAAGATCAATAAGGAGAACCTCTTCTGTAACGTATAAAAAAACCAGAATGCAGGAAGTGGCGAAGGATAGCCGCCACGGATAGGTGACCGAATCCTATAGAATAGGATGTCCCCACCCAAAGGGTGAAGCCCAGAGGAAGGCAACAGCCATAACTCGGATGCTAAATATAAAGGCAATAAGCCCTTTCAGGGAAAAGAAACCTCTTACAAGGTCAGAAGCAGAACCCGATCCTTGTTCAGAGAAGCCAGGATGAGGAACCCAACACAGGGGCAAGAAGGGCAGTGGTAGACCCAAGTATTAAGGAAGGTCTGACAAAACCCACAAGAATATGGGTAGCAAGCCATCACCTCCCTCCCCAACTGGTGCATTCAATCACATATAGGGACGCGCACTGTCACCCAAACAGAGCACGGCCCCACTAGAGCGCAAAGTGCTAAAGGGCTGGGACCCCCAACGGTGTCCCTCTTAGCTTCAGAGGAAGCAACCCTGAGAGAGCCTGCAGGATTACCCCTGAAAATACCTGGAGAGCATCCTAGTCAAACTGACAGCAGGCAGCACCATAGTATTAGCCCCCTTTGCCCATGGAACCAAGGGCAAGGGCCCCAGAGCAGACCCGAGACCAAAGTCCCCAGTCCCGAGGGAGGAGAGGAGATGCTGAGGTCAAACACTGATGCCCGAGGTCAGCCAGTCCCACCATCGGCATCCAAAGGGAGGTAGACAAAAAGAAGATCGTCTGAGGAAACTCGACTCGAGAAAAAGGCTCGAGCTCAATCAATTTCCAGAGCGGCATCCAGAGGCCACAGTGGGAAAATGGGATTGAGTCGACAGGAGACGAGGACATGGACACCGATAAGTTTTAAGTTTAAGTTTGAGTTTAATTTGTTTCACGTGCAGCTCATCCTTAGGCCCAGAACCTTGTTCGAGAAAAAGAGGAACCGAAAAAGGACATCAAGCGATGCCACAACTCCGACGACTCCACCGAGGACCTCAAGGAGAACCCAGAGGTGTTCACCGAGACAAGGCTCCACACAACATGCAGTTCAAAGCCGGCATCGCTAAAGGGACACCTGGATCCCAAAGGATCAAAGCCCGGATCCCAAAGGATCAAAGCCCGGATCCCAAAGGATCGAAGCCCAGATCCCAAAAGACCAAGGAGTCACCGTCTTGAGCACTCCAGTCACTTCACGAGGAACAATCTCGTTAAATATTGACTCCAAGCAGTGACTTGAATGATGGTCAGAACATCGACATCAAGAGCTGAGGCCTTGACATTTTCTGACAGAAAATATGCCCAACAGGTACAAATACTTCTCACAGGAGAAATGAAGGGACATTCCTTGCTCTCTAGCATCTGGAAGGTGGAAAAAGGAACTGGGGTCGAGCTGGTGCATATACATAGTAGAGCAGAGGTTGCCATCTGCTGGTGGCCTAAGTCGACGGCATCCTGCCAACTACTGAAGCCAGCTTCGTGCACCAGCTTCCGACCACGGAAGACGGGGCTCGAAAATCTTTGCTCTCTGACTGGAAGCCGCATTATCACATGGTTCATGAGGATTCTGGTAATCCACTATCCATTAGAACGTGTTTAGCAGGATCTGCCACACAGAGCCAGAGAATGTCAATTGTTGGGAACAACAGATCGCTTCCATCTGCCACAAGTGGTCTGGGGCAGTGGCTCTGTTCACTCATCGCTGCCTACAGGGAACGGACAACATTAGTTTGTACTGTGAGATGCGTTCTACACATATGGCCTATCTCATGCACTCCTTACAGGTTCTGCAAGGACAGCGGCCACAAAGCTCACTACACCATCTTGCCAACATCTGTTCCACTCCCCTCCCCCACCGCTAACCTTCCTGTTTTGCAAAGGTGCACTTCCCCGAGTGGCTCGAATGGAGCGGCTGAAAGGAACATGTTAGCATTACGCATAAATACAAGCCTTTCACGTTCAATATCTTTAAAATCACATTAATCTTTAGGAGGCCACGCTGCAAACTTTACCTGTATAGGAGTGCGGTCCGGCCACTGGTCTTTATCTGCTGCTAATTTCAGACACGTGAAAAGTTCAGACGCTAGGGAGATTGTCACATTCTTGCTGAAAAGTGAAAAAACAAACAAACCTATTTTAGAACCATTTTATAGTTCTCGTGCTATTCTAAACTCCTGCGCCCACCATCATTTCTTCAAAGGAGGCAGTTTCCTGAGATTTTTTTCCCGTAACCATTGAATTTCTAAAACGAACGCAAAACTCACAACAGATCTAGAGAGATGTGATGGGACGTGAAGGCAGACTGGTAAGAGGGACTGAGTGTGGGACGTCATATATAGAACATGTTACTCACCATAGTGTCTAATTTTCCCCCTTAGTCTATAGTACCCTTTTTCCCCTTGCACGGATGTCCAGGCATGCCCTCACGCTTGCCAAAGCCACATAAAAATAGGCGCCGTGCGGAGCCGTGGCATCTAGAATTCTCTGCCAACAGCCTCAGCCATGTCTGGCCCCGCCCCCTCACATTCCTCACCTCAGTCCCCATTTTCTGGCACCGCTGGATGTGACAGCTTGCGTACTTTGAGTTACTGTCCTCTTTGAGAGACATTGCCACCCTGCCAGCTTTTAAAAAGTCTATTAAAACCTTCCTGTTTAGAGACGTTGGCTAGCTTCTCTTTTATTTGGTCTCCCTTCCTGCTGACTCGGCCTCTATCGATCCACCCTGTTTCATGATTTGATTACTGTGTGTTGGATTTTCTGTTTTCTATGTTGTGTTAGTGCTCTGAGGCCTATGGGCGTGTGGCACTATAATCTACTCTATTACATTACATTACCTATTAACAGGGATGGAGGGTGGGAGCCCAAGGGGGAAAGGGTACCAAGGACTAAGAGAACATTAGTCACTACGGTGATTTGCATGTTCTTTCCCTTAAGTCCCGTACCCTTTTCCCCTTGCATGGCATACTAACAAAGCTGACATGTGAAGGGTGGTGGCACACAGAGCAACACAGATCTAACCAAACAGGTTCTGCAGAACAGTTTGGACAAACAGTGCATCAGCTCTCGAGCTTGCTGCAAGGGAATAATGGTTACAAAATGCATGGGGCGTTGCCCAAGTAGCCACCTTGCAGATAACATCCAGTGGAACATGCCACTAGAATGCCACAGAGACTGCCTTTGCATGGAAAGCATGTGTGTGCAGCCCTCCAGGGACAGGAAGTCCCTGGGTCTTGTAACACTCATTGATTCAGGAGACCGCCCAGCGAGCAACGGAGGCCTTTGCCGCCTGCTTGCCTCTGCCAGCGCCACCATAAGTTAGGAATAGCTGGTTAGTGGTGCCAAAGTCCTTTATGCACCGCAGGTAAAACGTCAGAGCGCGGTGCACATCCAGATAGTGAAGCATTCTCTCAGCCTCGGACGTAGGATTTGGAAAAAACATCAGCAGGAAAATCTGATTCAAGTGAAACTCTGTATTGACCTTAGGAATGAAGGAAGGATGGGTCCGAAGAACCACCCTATCCTGACGGAACACCAAGTACGGCTCCTCAGCACAGAGTGCTTGCAGTTCACGGATACGCCGAGCAGATGTGTTGGTGACCAGGAAAACTACCTTCCACGTCAACAAGGAAAGGTCACAGGTGGCCAGGGGTTCAAAGGGGGCTGATGAGCCAAACTGAAGAGAACAACATTCAGGTCCCAAACTGGGGTAGGAGTCCGCACTGAAGGGAACAGGTTATTGAGGCCAGCAAAATGCCTATTCACAACCTCATTCTGGAGTGAAAAGGAAACTACATCAGTGCTCCTATAGGCTCCAATGGTTGACAAGTACATACAGCAGGATCTAGTCTTAATCCCTAACTCAGCAAGGGAAAAGACAAAAGACAACATGGTGTCCAGATTGCAAGTCAAAGATGGACCTCCGATGCTAACACCCAGTGACAAAAGCGCATCCACTTGCTCTTATACTGAGAGCTGTTAGAATCCCTGCGCGCGGCTCTGAAGACATGCATATTGTCATCAGAGAGACCATACTGGGCTAAAGAAAGGTCCTCAGGCTGCAGATGATAACCTGAGCAACTCTGGGTGAGGATGGAGAACCATCTCATTCTGCTGGCTCAGGAGATCAAGCTACTCTGGGAGAACCAGAGGTGGGGAGCTCGATAGAGACAGGAGATCCAAGAACCAGATTCTGTTTGGCCAGTTCAGGACAATCAGAATCAGTCTGGACTCTCACGCTTTGCAGAATTTGAGGACAACTTTCTGGAGTCTAGGAAGGGGTGGGTGATCAGATTATCCCACGGGATGAGGAAGGTATCCCCTAAAGAGTCCTTCCCTCTCTCCATCCACGATGCATAGCTGGGGCACTTTTTGCTCAACTGAGATGCAACGGAAAGTGACCCATCTGGAGAAAAATCCAATCCAGCACCTCCTGGGGGAACTCCCAGTCGTGAGCCACAGATGTTCTTCGGTTCAGACAGTCTTCTGTCACATTTTGAACACCTGGGATGTGAGCAGCAACCAGAGGAATACAGTTTTGCCTTGCCCACTACCAATTAGAGATTGCCAACATGCAACGAGACCTGGAGCGGGTGCCTCCCTGGTTGTTCAGGTAGTGCATTGCAATGGTGTTGTCCAGAGCAGGGGAACCCGGGGTCACTGGCTGGAGACAACGAACTGGCTCCCTTACGATGTTCACCATGTAAGACTTTGTGGCTGGGAGGTCAGAAGCCTTGTGAAGGTGCTCAAGAGCTCTGGCCCCACAGAAAGGGAAGGCTCCCCAATCCATGGGTGCATCTGCATATGGCAGATAGAAATATCCTCCTAGGCCTCATGAAAAGGCTGTGGCCATGACTGGTCCTGAACACAGGGCGAGTCATTGGAGAAGGCAGACGATCTGTGCCATTCTCTGGACCACTCACAGGTGGTGCAGGGGGGTTGGTGCACCCTGAACCCGCGCGTGCTGGAAAAGCCACTGAAGCAACATCTGGCCCCTAGCTGGGAAAGGCAAGTGACCCTGGGGGAAGCTTGATGTAGGAAGGCTGCGGCCCCCTCAGTCGAAGGACTGGTACCACCATCAGTAACAGACATTGAGGCTGCTTCAAGAGATTTCACAGACTTACCTTGAACGTGACGCCACTTCAGAACCTCCTGGGATTCCGGCGGAGGAGAGGAACCTGAAGAGCTGCTTCCACCACGGCAATCGGGCCTGAACTGAACGCATAGAAATCTTGTCACAGTGCTGATGCCCAAAGCACTCGAGGCAGAGAGCATGGGGTTTAGACCGACTGAAGGAATGTCGACACGAGAAGCAGGCATTAAACCCAGATGGCATCAGTGGGTAGAAGACCAAGAGGAGAAGGAAACTGCCTAAGGGGAAAAATATAGGTTAAAGTGGCTGTGACGCAGCAAAACTGACCCATGCAGCAAGGCACCTCCAGGTCAGCAGGCGCAGAATAAGGACTGAGGTGAACGGACCGGGAGGTGCGTGAGGGTCGGGGCTAGGGGCGTGACTGGTGCCGCACGCAGTGCATTCTAGATGCCCCAGCTCCATACAGTGCCTATTTTTTATGTGGCTTTGGCATGCGCATTCCAGGCCGGCATGGGGGTGCGCCAAGCCATCCCATGCAAGGGGGAAAGGGTACGGGAGATAAGGGAACTTGAGAAATCTGTGTTTCATGTGATGAATTTTTAGAAGATTGTCTTTTACTGCAGTGCACACCGACGACTGCTTTACAGACAAAATAAAGATTCATTTGTACAGGCACAAAGCAAACAGAGCTTAAAAAGAGAAGAATGTTGTGTTGACTTTGAATGTGTACTCTGAGATGGACCTGGTTGTGGGAGGGCTGTACCGTGTCCACAAGTCTAACCCAGGTACTCCTTGCTGATGTTGTGGTTCACTGGCATCTCCCACCCCTCTTAGGGGACGCCAAAGAGCGCCCGAACACACTGAAGACACCGCACATCCAGAACCTGCTGCAGTAGCAGCACCCAGTCAGTAATACAAACAATACCTTACACGGTTTTACATTAGGCACAATAAACACTACACAATCAGATCACCAATATAACACAGGTATTGTGACATCCTGGAAGTAATATAGACCAGACTGGGAATGTACAAAAGAAAACAAGAATTTATTCAGAACAATGTGATGGTCAAGAAGGAAATAATTTGGCAAAAGATACGCAAGGTATATGGTAAAATGGGCAAATGGTATGGCACAAACAGTAAGTCATATGGCAAAATATGGGACACAAGAACAGCAAATTATGTAACGGGGCTCCAGCAGGGGAAGTGGAAGGTCGAATAAACCCTTTCTCCAGATTTGTCTTTATGTATTCTTTCAGTATTGTATCCTCCTTAGGGGAGAGTACATAGATTCGGCCATAGGGAACACTGGTATTAGGTAGGAGGTCGATCCGGCAGTCATACTCCCTGTGAGGGGGAAGGATATCAGCCTCCTTCTTATCGAATACCGTGATTAAGTCAGGCTATCTGTCCGTTATGGCGTTAATATATCTTATGTCTGTTGTCTCTATCTCGAGGGTTCTGGTTCTCCAGTTAATGGCTGGGTTCCATTTCAGGAGCCAAGGCATGCCCAGTATTACTTTAAAGGAAGGTGCCTGTATAACATCAAATTGTTCTTCCTTCTCCACGCCTTGGAAGGTTACAGTAAGAGGGATGGTGTTCTCCTCTATCTGTCCGGACTTTAGCATAGAGTCATCTACGGTCATTGCCTGTTCTGGTTTAATCCTTTTCCTTATGGGTATCTGATGAAGCTTCTGAAAACCATGGTCAATATAATTACCATTGGCCCCACAGTCTAAGAGGGCTTTAGTATGGAGGGCCTTCTTCCCTGGGATGTGGATAACAATATCCAGATATAAATGCGGAGCTGAAGGGGCATCACCCACAATGGTGCCTAGAAGGCGAGGAATATTTGACTGCTCTTTGCCCGGAAGTCCTCCTCTAGCGACTACCGGGCGTTGGCGTTTCCCGAAATCAGTGGGCACTGGTAGATTGCGTGTCTTGGATCACCGCAGTAAAAACATAGCCCTTCTCGTCGCCTTCTCTCTTTCTCTCTAATAGAGAGAGGCCCCCTAACTCCTCCGAGTTGCATGGGTTCGCTAGTGTCAGGTTCTCTACTGGGAGGTGGTGTGTACCTTTGTAAAGGACGGTAACCTTCAAACCGTCTCCTTTCCTTCCTTCTCTCACGCAATCTCTGATCTAGTTGTATTGTCAGGGTTATGTATTCTGAAAATACTCGGGGCAACGTGACCATGTTGGCTAACATATCTTTAATTTCCTCCTTTAGTCCCTTATAAAACAATTTAATGAGCACTGAATCTGGCCAGGTGGTTGTAGAGGCTAACAGTTGGAAATGGGTGACATATTCCTGAGTCTCTCGGTTGCCTTGCTTATAATCAAGTAATTCGTTCTGGCGAATGTCTTCTTCTTGTTGACATTCAAACATGTTGGAAAGAAGAAGTATAAACTCATCATAGTTCCTCAACATGCTATGGTTGTCATTAATGAAGGGGGTAGCCCATTTTAGTGCATTCCCTTCCAGATTCATCAAAATGAATAGTACCTTGCTGCTGTCTGTATTATACACATCAGGCTTATTTAAAAAATGAAGTTTGCACTGGGTCAAGAAGTTCCTATAGTCTCTGCTATCTCCCTTGAATTTCTGAGGCATGGGGGGGTTAGGGAGCACATGTGTAAAGTGTGGCCTATCGGGTACTACAGGAGGTGGTATTACGGGGACTGAGGGACCTGCTGTAACACCAGTATCTGGTCCATCAGCTTCTAAGACTTGCACTCGGATGTCCATAGTCTGTTGTACCTTTTTAATCCCTCCTATATCTTTTCCCAATTTACTTAGGGTCTGATGGACTAGAGCAAACTCTGCATCTAGTTTAGGACCCCACTCTACACTAATGTCGGGCTTAGCCTCACTCATCGCCATGGAAGATGGCTTGCGAACAATCTGTTGGACTTTCAAGCACTTCTCTTCATGTCGACGAGCAGAGGCTTCCCTTGCTCTTCCCTCTGCTGTGTAGGTATGATACATACACAGTCAGAAGGGTGAAAAAGGGGGCCCACAAGGCCCTGTGGTGTTTCTCTTGTGGCACTGCACCTGTAAGACAGAAGAACAGGGGTAGAACAAGTTAGCAGGGGAAGGCTGGTGGATACTATGTATGTCCTGTAACTAGACTGTAGCAAATGATGTACGCTCACCAATGTTATACCCCCTAGTAGCGTTATACCGGGTGCAGGGATGTGAAGTCCAGACGATGGCAGCACGTAAAGAAGAGGGAATAGAGTACGCGTTCTAACACACGCGTGCCTCCTCACGTGCAGGACTTCAGGGGACTAAGCTGTCCCTAAGTTACTAGTAAACAAGCAACTACACAAGGCGTCTTAGCGTCTACTACGCTAAGCACAACAAAGTCAGAACAAGCTAAGGGTCAAAGCCAGGAGATCAATACAAGGACTGGGGAATAACCAACTCAATCCAGGAGACAGGCAGAGGTCAAAGCACAACCGGGCAGCAAAAGTACAAAGGGCACAGGCAGAGAATAATCAGGAGCACAGGCAGAAGGGTCAAAAACCAGTACGAGCAATATTATACAAGGGAGCAGACAGAAGCAGGGTCAGGGAACAGGCCGGGTCACTTATCGCAAAACAGGAGCACAGGAATCAGCACGAGTCACACGAGGTCCGCTTGTTGTTCGCAAGCGAAGTGCTAGCGCCGGCGTCTTCCTTATAAGGAAGCTCACCGGAATCCACATGACTGGGCGAGAGCAGACACAGAAAAGGGACTAACACGTTCGGGAGACTAGCGGGCGGCCATCTTGGAATAGGTCTAGCATAGTATAGCACCGGGCGAGGACACAAACGAAGGCTACCGCAACGCTAACAGAGAGGAAGGACTAGCGTCTGACAGGCGGGAGGCCATCTTGGAACTGTTTCCTATACAGTGTTAAATGCAATGGGCGCAAACACAAAGGAAGGACTAATTGTGAGCAGCCATCTTAGGATGGAAAATAACACAACGGTTTCCGGCACGCACACCCCACAACAGTCTCTGGGCAAGGTGAGAAAATCCTAACAGTATCCCCCCGCAAGTCTCAATCACAAAACATGGGCAAATCAAGGACAAAAACAAGACCAGGACACAAGGGTATGGCATAGCTAAGCAAATTTCAAAGTAAGGCAAACAAAACTCAATAGGCCCTACTAATCCCACGTAACCAGTCTTTTTTGGCTGATCTCTTTTTATGACAGCCCCTTTTGTGATCCACACTAATATCCACCCACTCGGAATCCTCATCATCTAGTTCAGGACTTACCCGCAAAGGGTCAGGATCTATCTCTACAGTAGGAGTAGTATTACTAGTTGGCAACTCTTTATTCTGAATACGCTGCAATAGGATTTTTCTTGCGGCCTCAGGATTGAAATCTCCCACAAAAGGGTCTAACAAAAACTCTGTGGTTTCCCCAGTGTTGGCCATCAAAGAATCACCTATTACCTGTGTAGGGTTGTTCTTTTCTTCGGGTGCTGTTATCGTGTGATTCTCAAGGGCCTGTAGCTTTTTAGTTAGTTGGTCTTGGTTCTGGCGAATGGTAACAAGCTCGTTTGCTAAGGGGCTAATTTCTTTATGGAGGTTTAAAAACTTCGCTTCTATCTCTTTGAACACCGTGGCCGGGGAGGTCGTCTCTGGTGTTATGATTTCCAGAAGAGGGTCTTGTAACATAGTATCGGAGGTTTTAGATTTGGTGGGAAGCAATGTCTGAGCAGAGGGTTCAGCAGGGGGCTGTATCATGGCATTAAGGACTGGTGGAGATGGTACATAGACTGTTCTTATTTCATTGTGAGCTACACAATTTCTAACTGAAACAATGTGTCGGACATGGGGGCTCTCTTCCGGTCTGGTATAGACGATGGGAATACGAATCACTGGGACTTGGCTGGGTACAGTAGGGTTGGGGTTTCTCCGGGGACGAGTGGGACACTGATCTATAAAGTGCCGGTTATTGCCACAATAAAAGCACAAACCTTCCGACCTCCTTCGCTCACGTTCTGAGGAATAATGTTTGTAGAGTGCACCTATCTGCATGGGTTCCTCTGTATCGGGGACGTTTATATTGACCTGTTCTTCCATGGGCTGGGGCTTATTAGGTTTATGGGCTGACTCTTGTTTTTCCTTCTTATACGACAACGCATGTCTTTCCTTCCTGCGTTCTTTTAGTCTTTGGTCTATCTGGACAGTTAGTTCTAAATATTTTACGAAGGACGTCGGTAAGGGATTAATGTTGGACAGATAATCCTTGAGTTCCTCGTCCAATCCCCGGTAAAAAAGCTTAATGAGAAGTTTCTCTGGCCATTGGGACTCTGCTGCCCTAAGATGAAATCTGGTAATATAGTCTATTAAACCCTTCTTCTCTTGTCGACATTCAAATAGTTCGTTTTCTCTGAGTTCTTTTTCTAACTTTCTTTCAAATAGTTGAGAGAAGGCTGCAATGAATGAGGCATAGTCCTTTAAGATGGGGTCTTCCTTGTCGATATAAGGGGTGGCCCAGGATAAGGCGCTCCCCTCTAAATTCATTAGTATAAACAGGACTTTACTATTTTCCGTGTCATACAACTGCGGGCTATGCAAAAAGTGTAATTTACACTGAGTTAAGAAGGCAGCAAACTCAAGTGGATCTCCGGAATAACGTCTTGGCAAAGGAGGATTTGGTAGTGTACGGTAGTGGGGAAAAAGTGCTGGTGGGGTGTCTGGAGGCAATGCGGGTGGAGCAGCTGGGGCTGGCTGACTCTTTAAGTAGTTCTGAATCTCAACGATACTATCGTTTAATTCTTGAACTCGATGGATCATTGTAATTTGTTCTTGCCTAAACCCACCCAACTCCGTTCTAAGGGCTTGGACTAGGTCCCTAAGCTCTCCTAGTTCTAGTTGATCCTGATCCATCACTGTGGAAGGTGGCTTGCGAACAATCTGTTGGACCACCAGGGACTTGGCTTACACAGTGATGG
>JASBQJ010527731.1:0-12383 GCA_030264955.1 Desmognathus apalachicolae | reverse complement strand
AGGGGGAGAATGCTAGGGCCTCGAATAAGGGACTCCCATTGTTGACATGGTTAAATACACACACTGGGAACATTGTGCAGTGTTTTTTTGTATCCTCATCACATGACTTCAAAGCTGTGTCATTTTCCTGCCCTGATGCAGGTCCCAGGCTTTTTGAAATCAATGCTGACAAGGAACCGAAACAGTTTGTCACCACTTCTTTTTCATCTTTTGTCTGGCATTTTATTGTGATTAATGAGTAATTTGACAAACATTGTGTCTAGCAAAAGAGTGATGGATTAGCGACTGTCGTGGATGGATGCCACTGGAGAATTTAAAGTATGAAGAATATTAGGTTTTCCAAGTCCTGTGTCTCCAGCTAATATTTTAATTCAATTAATTCTCTTGTTCGTATTTATTCTTGTCTGTGGAACTGTAAAATCAATATTTGTGATGTCGTAAATTGAGAAATGTAAATAAAGAGTTATTTTTATAAGACATTTGTTCTCTCTGACAGAGCCTGTCTAGAGTGTTAAGTACAATTAATAATTGATTAATTAATTCTTTTCTATGCTTTAAACTGATGAAAATTTATCCCAACCCTGGTCAGTATTGTGTATATTGAATAGATTGTGGGCCAGATCGGGTGGTGTCGGTTACGGCCACTTTTCGATTCTGGTGTAAAAGTTTTATAGTAACATGACAGAAGAATTATTGGCAGTATGCTGTTCCTTTAAACTCCACATGGGAGGGTAAACACTGGCAGGTGCGGGGAGATGACTCTGTAGACCTAGCTTGTAGGTTTCCCCATCTCATGTATTTTTTAAATTATACACACTTCCAGACAACCTGTAGTGAGACAAATATATCCTTTTATTCTGATTGGGAAGCAGTTAATGGGGATTTTTGGACCTCCAGCTATAGGGAAAAAATGAAGCTGAATAGCACTAGACCAATTACATATGCCTCAGGCATACCTGTCCTATGGGCAGTACAAGCTAATGAATGTAATAGGAGAAGGTTTGGAACAAGCACAGGACCCTATAGAGCATGGGGATCCCACAACACTTCTCAAACATTTGCAATTTCCATAGGTAAATTATGTCAAGCCTTATCTAAAACCACACACTTAAGTGAAGTGTTAAGGAAAATAGATACTTGGGAAAAATCAGATAATTGGACGGAAATAATGCACTTAGTGTCACAAGTAGGGAACACTGAGGCAAAACGAGTAAAAAGGGATGTCAGCTGTGAGCTACATGCTGATTCAGACACCTGCTCATCACAAAGTGATAGTACTTCCTACACATGGAAAGAAGCAATCTTGGCTATCCATAGAATTGATCAGGAAGCGGTGAAGCAAGGATTCAAGACTGCAGATGATAATTTCTACAATCGACAGCAAGGAATATATATCTTGAGAGATGTGATTTCTGATGTGATAGGCACTTTGCAACATGACCTGTCAGCAATTAGAAATGACCAACAGGCAGCATCAAGCCTTACGTTAGTTACAGGATTTCTGGACACATTGCAAAGAGGAGTACCAGATTGGAATTCCATTACTTGGCCAGTACAAATGAATGCACTGAACTTGACAAAGAGAGCAAAACGCCAAGCCATGAAGAGAACTTCCTACACTCTTTTAAGTATATTGAGTAAACAATTCTATTCTTCATCAGCATGGTTTGATGATGTTATGTCTTGGACAGTTCATGGCGTTCTGGAAATTCCAATAGCAAGCATGGCGACTATGTACTGTCATGAGTTACAATCTTGGGGTACTATGCATCGTGTAGACAACCATTGGGTGCAATCCAAATATGTAGTGCCATACACACATGCCTGTATCACACATGAACAGCCAAAAGTGAGCTTGTATTCACTTACAGACTGCATCGGCTCAGTAAGGATGCAATGCCAAGAAGTTTTACAAGTGGAAGCATGTACTGATGTAACACAGTCTGAATGTGTTTTGCAAGTGACTAATATTGGAACATTTTCAAACAGAATACACTTGCTGCCAAATGGGTCGTACATAGTCCAGTTCAATGACTCCTGTTGTAGCGTTCCAATAGGTGTTACGTTATTAGTCACTGTGACATCAGTGATAAAATGTTGTGGGAATATCCTCATTCCACCAATCCATTTGAGGCCGACTGAGCTGAAATGGCCAAAATTAGAAATGCAGCATCTGTCGTTTCCAGTCCTGACACTCAGGCTGGCGCAGTTACAGAATATGCGAATTGTAATCAAAAGCTCTGCACAGACTTTTGAAGAGGCGGCGACTAGAGCCATGTCTATGACTGCCAACATCCTAGCTGATACGTCATCATGGGGAGAAGCAATAAATGCACTGATACAGAGCTCTACACTTGGAGGAGTGGCTGCAGCTCTGGGTGCAGTTACTAATTGGGTATCCAAAACCATCAGTGCTACAGGCGAGGGGATAATTGGTTTTGTCTCTAAGCTGGCCACTGGTCTCTCACCAATCTTGTATGTTGCACTTGCAGGAGTTTTGCTGGTCTTACTACTTACGAGCTTGAAGCAGCAGAGACATTGAGATCTATGGCTGAGAGACATATTGCTTCAACTGCTGAACTGAGCCTGCACAAGAAAGTTGGTGAAGTCATTGGCTATAGAACAATACGAAAATTCTGTGACACTTTTGACTTCTCCCTAGAGTGCTTCGGAAGTGAGAAACAAGTGTTAGCGGTTTGCAAGTTTTGCAGTGAAACTTCCGTACTTGTTCACGACCTGTGGGGGCAGAAGCCGTTCGACAAGAGAACCAGAAGAAGGCACCGACATTGGCTCAAAGAGCATCGCGACGTGTGCGCAACGATTGCTCTTCATCCAGAGATATTCCACAAGGCTCCAGTTCCAATTCCAGTTTCGGTTGTGCAACCAGAGGTGAGAGTCTTTGACCCCGTCCTGCCACAAGGAGAAAATGGGGCAGAGTTGCAGCAAGCCGAGCCAGCTATCAAGAGGGAGTGCCCCGAGACGGGAGAATGTCTATGTGGAGATGATTCCGGCGAGGGCTCCTCTGCCGCAGAAAGCTTCGCAGCGCCAGACTTCGAATTCGACGATGAGCTCTGGGAGACCGTTAACAGGACCATCAATTCCTGGTTTCCGGAGATTGCCTTTGCGACCTAGCTGCAGTCCGTGGGTACGCCATGGGTACTCTGTGTCTGGGATGAATAAGAGCTACTGGAGTCCACCTATCATGAGAAATCCACAGACATTGGCAATCATAATACAAGGAAGAATTTTCAAACAGTTTCCACTTCATCCACCACGAGCCATCTTGGAGGGTGGCTTGCGCAAGTACTGTTTTCCGGCAACAGTTCCTCTTCGTACACAGTCAACCTACACTGCAGGAGACTATTGCAGTTGGATGAACTTGGAGCATATGCAATTTGAACTTGCGATAGGCGATCTAGGAACACATGTGGTGGCCTATGATTTGACACCATCGGCTCATCCTAATCCGTGGGTGGCCTACTTCATTGTAAATCAATTGCTTATTGATGAATTCCCTGTAAAGTGGAGCAAACGGGCTAGGAGTCCCTTGCTCTGGAATGTAATACTGTCAGGGGTTTGCGATGTCAGTCAGGCACCTGCCTTCTATGATATGCAACCACTGGTTCGAGTGACAAGTATCACTGGATATAATGAATGAATTTAATGTGTATTTTTTCATATGTTTTTATGCTTCATGGCTACGACCTTCATGTACTAGACAACTGTCTTGGGGGGGGTGTTGTGTATTTTAAGCATTATTCACCTGATATCAGCATTTTTAAATGTTTTAGAAAAAGTTTAGCATTAAAAATGTAATCTTTCTGAAAAGTGTTCATTGCACTGCAGCAGCTGCGTAAGCCTACTGAGCTGCCTCACTGTATAAATGCTGAGCTAAAATGGCTGAGCTAAAAATGCTTTGTCATGATGAGACATTGTCTACCACATTTCGCTATGGCTTCCGAAAGGATGTACATATATGGACTTCTGCCAGGAAGAGCCAAATAAGGAGTGACTTCCCAGTTCCCCAGGAAAAACCATTTTTGGACATTACTTTGGCCAAGTCACGATGACCAGGTTTTGCAAGTCACTGTGACTTTGAAAGTTTGAGGGAAATTCCAGCCTTATCCAGAGTATAAATATTGGCTCCTCTGACACTGAAAGCAGGAACGCAGGGACGCAGGAGCACGAAGACGCAAGCGGCCTGGAACGCAGCAACGCACGGGGCTGGAGGGACTTGGAAGGAAGCAGCCAACTCAAGACGCGCTGAACAGTTGTTTACCTTCAAAGACTGAAGCTAACCGCAGACGCTTCCTGGCCAGAAGAACTAGAGCAAAGTTCACGATAACTTTTCAAAGCTCACCACCGCTTAACGCAGATGTAAGTTTCATGATGAGAGAAATACTTGCATTGCTTGTACTGTGATTTGCCAGACGCGAGGAAATGTTATGACGTATTTATACGCAACGGTAATACTTGCATTGAGTATAATTGGATATTTGGTAACAGTCACTTTAGGAATATTAGGGCACTATTTGTACAGCTTAATAAATATATAACCTTTTATAAACCTAGCGTAAGTGATTTGTGTGAGTCCTCATTGAATATGAACAAATGTAAATAATATAACAAAATATGTATCTCTTGGCAAACAAACCCAAAAAATTAGCATGTACCTAGCAAACTGATCCTCAGTGTGCAAAAGGGAGAATTCGCGAGCTCCCAGTTCAGAAACACCAAGGAATAGGCTTCGTCATAGACTGAAACAAGACTCAGCCTACTGTCAAAACACTTGACAAGTAAAGTGGGGTTGATTGACGGTTTATGGGGGTGGCGTTAGCCACGGTCACATGACATGGCACCCCAGATGGGACAGTTTGCCAAGAAGAGATCTCAAGAGCTCGAGATAAACATATTTTGTAAATCAGCCTCCCAGTCACGGTCGTAACCACGCCGTACTTGGGTTGTTAAGCTTAACGTTTCAAAGGAAAGACAGTGTGCCTTTCTAAGAACACTGTAACATGGCAGCCCATAGGGAAATTGCTATACCTGCACATTGCCGAGCAGCCGTAAATAGGTGGCTAGATAGTGGAGGAGTTAAAACTATTAAAACCAATTTCACAGTTGCTGTAGGAAGACAGGGAGGATTGCCAGGAGAAACAATCTTCACATACATGAAAACACCAGCCGCAAGGGTGGGCGAAGTTTTTGATAAACTGCTAATACGCAAGGATCTGGAAACCATAGAGTACAGACCATATGTGTTTTCAGAACTACCCTTACAGCACTATGAACACCATAACTGGTTTGGGAGTAACTTGCGATTCCCAAATACTGCAGCCAGGCATGGACCATTTGCAGTGCAAGGGTTACCACTGCAACAACTAGCTAAGTTTCATCCCAACAGGGACGGACCCTATGGGGAGGAACAGTATAAAATTTTGACGGTGCATTTTGACAACGTGCGAAATCGCGCCTTGGAATTTGCCTCTCAACTACCAGTAGGTATTCAAACCCCGGTACCAATGGGAGAAGGGGGAGGAATACAATTTCAGATTATAAAAACCCTGTTAGGACAGGTCCCGAAAGAGCTGGGAGACATACCCAAGTGGTATGCAGAAAGGCTGGGACAGTTACAAGCAGCGTTTCCGCAAGTTACAGGTCTGCAAAGACAGAGAGCACTTGCAATGATACTGCCAGCAGGATGTAATCCTACACTAGAGGCCTGTGACAGCTGGGTAGCGGTGTACAGTTGGCTGTATGTACGGCTAATAGGCACACCATCCATTACAGCACTCTCCAGCATATTGAAGGAAACAATAAACACACAGGGTGCTGCAGCAGCCATGCATCTAGGGCTGGCTATTGCAGGAGGAAACTATCCCATGATAGAAGGAATAGTAATGCCCCTAGTGAGAGGGGATTCTGCCAGACTAGAGATAAGCAACCGGCTTGCACCACTCACAGAGCAGGATAAGCGGGATCAGTTTGGGGATATAGTGACAGCAGTTTACCGTTCACTAGGAAGAGATCACCTGGGAAGAAAGCCCCTAGAAAGTACTAAAAAGGAGCCCAGGGATACACAAAGTGAGAAAGGAACATCCTCTAAAGGAAAATCTGAGGGAGGTCGGAAAAAGACCTCAGCTCCCGATAAAGGAGGAAAATATAAACCTAGTCTGAGTACTGTGGAAGAAGAGAGAGGGGACACCAGAAGAAGGCATTCAGATGGTGAACTGTACAAGTCTCCACAGGAATCACCTAGGAATAAGGGATCCTGGAATAAGAGTAGGTACTACAGTAATCGTAGGGAGGACTATGATTTCAGAGATAGAGCACAAATCAGAAGACCAGAGAGGTACAGTGATAGTGACTATGGATCATCCTCTCGTCCACAGGTAGACAAGGCACAGCAGCCTAAAAAGGATCAGAAGCAGCCTGAGAAGAAAGAGAAAAAGCAAGTAGCAGCGCTGCAAGCTAAGAATGGAAAGACCTCAGACACACAGGATCATTCCAAAAACGAAGAGGATAACTGACTGGATTGAAGTCCTTCTGGATTCCGGCTCAGATATATCCATTATAGAGACAATTCATAGGGATGCACTGGCATACATTGAAACAGAAAGACAAATTGAGATAACTACACCAACAGGACAGGTGTTAGAAAACAATACAATTTATCTAGTGACTATTCAACTAGAAGGAGAACAACCTAAGGAGATTGAAGCATTATTTTGGGACCGATTGCACATAAGACAAGGAGGCCTATTGGCACCTCGAGATTGGCCACCAAACTATGTAAGGGAAGCTCCTAGAGGTGAGGAAGTCATTAAACCAGCATTTTCACAAGAAGTGAGTAGGGATGTGGTAAAAAGATATGCAGAATCATGGGCAGTGTTGGGAGCAGCACAGCTGTATAAAAACCATGTAGGGCATGACATTGAATGTCCACCACACATAATTCCTATTTTCTCAGAGCCAAAGCCTCAGAGACAATATCCCATTCCATTGCCAGCCATACCACACGTACAGACAATAATAACTCAACTGACAGATCAGGGAGTTTTATTTGAACAAGCCAGTCCCTACAACACTCCGATATTCCCAGTAATTAAGCCAGATGCTACATATAGGTTAGTCTTAGACTACAGAGAGTTGAATGCACATGCACGCACTGATGCGGTACAGAACCTTCACAGTTCTGGACTCTTGAGTAACATTCAGAGACTAAAATACAAATCTGTCCTGGATTTGGGTAATGGTTTCTTTGCACAACCATTAGCGCCAGAGAGCTATAAATATACAGCCTTCACAGCCAAAAATAGCCAGAGACAATTTAGGCGATTACCACAGGGCTATAAGAACAGTCCAGGAACATTCTCCAGCAGGATACAGGGTCTTCTAGCAGACATACCGAATTGCTGGCAATATGTCGATGACATATACTGCACGGATGATGATCTGGAAGAGCACCTCGACAGAGTAGATCTAATAGTGAACACACTAGCATCTAAAGGCTACATATTCAATTTCAAAAAATCACTGATAGCCCATAGGGAAGTCACATTCCTGGGATTCACACTATCAGATGAAGGGAGAGGGCTAGCGCCCCACTTTCTGGAAAAATGTGCACACCTACAGAGTCCTCGCTGCTTGAAGCAGCTACAGGCTATGTTAGGATTGTTGAATTATGGGAGAACATATGTACCAAATTATGCAGAACTAATCAAGCCATTATATGCGCTATTAAAGCCCAATTTCCGTTCATCGGATTGGAAGATTGAACATGCAAACATCTTACATCATGTATATACTCTAATGACACAGACAGGTCCACTACAAGATAGAGACCCAGAAAAAGATTTGGAGATTACCTTAATGCCAGGGAAAAATGCATTTGCCTACACAGTTTGTAACAAAGGTGATAGCAAACCAATAGCATACAGATCCCACGTGTATACCATTCCTGAACAGAAATTTGCACCTGAAGAGAAAATACTTGCAGCAGTGCAAGTAATACTTCAGAAGGAACGCACCTTAGCGGCAGGGAAAACATTGCACATAATCACACCGATTGCACAGCTAGAAGCCACTAAGCGAGCAAGCATTCCCAATGCAAAAGCACAACATACACGATGGGTACAATGGATGGCAACCAGAGCAGCACCAGATGTACAATTCCATTATAAAGAAGAATTAATACCTATGTGTAATCTCGAGTGGACTATGCAAGATGAAGCTGACACAAGAGAGCCAGACATCCCACTATGGATGTATGCACAGGTTTTGTACACTGATGGCTCAGCCATACCCGCAATAGGAACAAAATCAAAATATTCTGCAGCATGCTCTGCAGTGAAAGGAAGATTCACTCATAACAATGAGTTTGAACCTTTAGATACGCAAAGTAAACACTTAGGCGACACAACAGCACAAAATGCTGAATTGCAGGGATTAGTATTGGCACTTCGACAAGTTGTACCAAAACAACCTACATTAATAGTATCTGATTCAGACTACGTCGTCAGAGCTTTTAATACAGACCTACAGTGGTGGGTACAAAATAATTTCAAAGATTCTAAAGGTAAACCTATTATGGCAAAACAGCTATGGCAGCAGGTTTGGAAAATTAAAGAGAACAATTCTCTCCTTTGGGTGACCCATACAAGAGCACATAGATCTGATCATGTGCATAGCACCGGCAACGCGCTGGCTGACTTATCCGCAAGGGAAAGGTCAACAAAACTAGTGGTAGCAGCATTGACTCGCTCAGCTACACGAATCGATGAGGACATACAGGCCTGCCTAGATGGAGGACCGTATCCCAAAGGATATCCTAATACTTATCAGTATAGCAAAACAGACAATGTAGTTAAAGTCAACATTCCCATGAAAAAAGGAGATCCTATTCAGAGGGTTTTACCCAACCAGTCTGAAAGGGCTAAACTCATAGCTTCAGCTCATGCAGGATTGTCATCTGTACATTTTGGCATGACAGCAACCACCCAGTTACTACAAGCTAGATACTGGTGGCCAGAATTGAGGAAGCAGGTGAAACACTACATTGCTAATTGTACCACTTGTCTACAGACTACAGTGGATAATTCTAGAAAACCAAAGGAGTGTTCATTACCAAGGGCACAGGTACCATTTGAATGTATGTATATGGACCATATTGGACCACTTACACCAATAAATAAGTTTAAATACTTACTGATTATAGTAGATTCCTGTACCAGATATACCTGGATGTACCCAGAAAGAAATGCTGATTGCAGAACAGTCATAAAGGACTTGCGATTCCTATTCGCTATGACAGCAGTTCAGACCCTATATGCTGACAATGGCCCAGCTTTTACTGGTAAAGCAGTATCAGAGGCTGTGACAAGTATGGGGGCAAGACTGTGCTTTTCAAATCCGTTTCGTCCACAAACAAATGGAGTAGTCGAAAGAGCGAATGGAATCATTAAACAAGCCCTGACCAAATGCATTCTAGCACAAGGGGGTAACTGGTTAGAACACGTACCTTTGGTAATGAGAAGCATAAATAACCTTCCTCGGCAATCACAATGCAATGGCAAGTCTCCTCATGAACTGTTATTTGGCATCACAATGTATGTGCCTGATCTGCATAATCCCTCCAGCCCCACAAACAGGCCAGATCAACTGCTGCTGACTACGCTGTTGAGAGACTCCCTGCAGGAGAAGAAGACGACTTCGGAAGAACCTGAAGAGCCTACTCTGAAAGCAGGAGACTGGGTGTTGGAAAAGATCCATGACAGAGAGTCACTGGGACCTTACTACAGACCTGCAGTTCAAGTCATCGGTGTCCTAGGATCAAGAACAGTGGTAATACCGGCACTACCGCCAAAGAAAGGTACACGTCAAGTTTCAGTAGATCATCTAAAGCCAGTACCTGATGGTTACAGCAATGTATCCGAGGGAACTACAGACTCTAAATGAAACTGAGGAAGAACTTCCATTGGGACCTTTGAGGTTGAGAAGAGACAGCCCTACTGAAGACATGCAAAGGTCAGATAGAAGACAAAGAATATTGACATTCTGGCGTCCAAAGGGTTCCTTAATGGTCGAACAGTTTCGAAGACTGTATTGGACTTCAAGATGGAAGATGTTCTATTTGATAGTGGCGGTATTCTATTTTTTGCTGTGGTTAAGCCTTATCATTTTTTATGCCACACTTACCACTGGACACTTTTTAACTCCAATTGCACCACACCCAGTTAGCAGCTTAGTAAATTTAACACCAATAGCGTCCTCACATGTATTGCAGAAAAGGGAATTGCAAGATAGAGATGCTACCGTGTCCATAGGTATACATCCACTTCCCTTAGGCCAGTTCTGGATTCCCCAGTATAGAACATTTGATGGGCCATCAATGCAAATACAAGTACACACATTGTCCGTAATAGATGAGTCACGTCTATTTGCACCTAACATACCCATATCAAAGATGTATAGGGATATGCTTAGGGCTAAACTTGTGACATTCACACAAGGAGCTCTTTTAGATCCAGAAGATGACATAGAAGATCTGCACAGCCTAGCAGACCATGTCTGTTATGTGAGATATTATGATACCTTTTTGTTTTACAAACATATACCAGTACGCTGGGCTAATCACACTCACTGGGAACATTGTGCAGTCCCTTTTCTATCCTCATCTCCTGAGTTCAAAGCTCAGTTTCCATACATAACTCCAGGAGTGTACAAGAAAGGGGGTTATAGGTATGAGAACCAATATGAATTTCCTCCAGAACCTAAAGACAATAAGTTTTATTGGTCAACTCAGTCAGTAGTGTATGACAGAGGGTTCTATAGGAACATGACAGAAGAAACCTGGCAAAAAGCAGTGCCCTTAAACTCCACATGGGGGGGTGAGCATTGGCAAGTAAGAGGAGATGACTCCTTAGACATAGCTTGCAGGTTTCCACATCTCATGTATTTTTTAAATTATACTCACTTTCAGACAACCTGTAGTGAGACTAATATATCCTTTTATTCTGATTGGGAAGCAGTTAATGGAGATTTTTGGACTTCCAACTATAGGGAGAAAATGAAACTAAATAGTACTAAACCAATTACATATGCCTCAGGCATTCCTGTCCTATGGGCAGTGCAAGCCAATGAATGTTCTATTTTTCTTCTGGCAGAAAACGTCTGTGGTTACGCCAAGTCTTGAAAGCAACCAGATGTCACAGCCTCTTGAATTCACTTCTTCTCCTCCAGCCCCGGTGCGTCGCTCCTGCCCTGTTTCGAGCAGGCCCTTATACATCATCCCAGAAGAATGACCTATGATCCTGGAATTTCCCTGAACCATTCATGTACATTACTCATGTACCTCTTGGTCACGGTGACTAGGCAGTCTGTCCCTCTTATTCACGGTGACTAGGCAGTCCGTCCTTAAATGGGCTTTCCTGACGGAAGACCATATTAGTCCATGTCCGATCGGAAACTCCATGCCATAATCACTTAACCGAATGCATCTGGGCAATGACTAAGCATTTAAACAACAGCATATTTAGTGAGACAGCTCAGAGGATTCACGCAGCTACTGCATTGCAATGAATATCAAAATACAAAATGTACCCCAATTTGAAATATAACTAGCAGATGTGCTCAACTCTTACTGACACATGTGTAAAACACTTAATATAATGCTGATACTTGTTGAATAATGCCTAAAATACACGACAAAGCAGCACTTTACACCCGTCCTTGGTGGGAGAATTTGAATTGACTCTTTTGCTGCCACCATTTATTTTTTTGAACATTCCAATGAGGACTCCTTCCTCGAGGTGCTAAACAAACCACTGAACATTGAGACTTTTGATGGACAGAGCATTCTGCGCTCGCAGGGACTTTGAGGGGTTAGCTTGAGGCATTTGGGAGGAGTTGTTTTGGGTAGGAAACCAGATATCCCCTCTTCAGTGACGCATATTGCCTTTTGTTCCTTTTCATTATTACTTTTCACCGATGCCTTCGGTTTAACTAAATTTTCAAGCACAAAGTTCCCGGGGCATTTCCTTCCTTTGTTTCTGTCGTTCACCCTACCTTAGGTGTTAGGTTTACTTGCTAATGTGTCTCTTTCTTGTTTCTTCTCTTTAGGGGATGTGTGTAGCGCCTCCTGGAAAAACCCTGTGCACTTCCCTTTGTTAAACCCCAGTAAGGGAAGTTATATCAACCATTCCCTTCCTGTTTATTTAGAGGGCAGGTGTGTGTGGAATTGCAACAAACCACCTTAGGTATCACGGTTCTGTAACAGGATCAAAGAAATTTGCTTAGGCACTATAGCCAAACACACATTGCATTGATTCACCAAGGGTAAAGTTAGGATTTCATTTAACTTATTTATCACGCTATGCCAAATG
>JASBQJ010516677.1:0-12385 GCA_030264955.1 Desmognathus apalachicolae | reverse complement strand
TATCAGCCTGCTCGTGTCCTATACCAGACCCCCGGTTCGCTATCCACATAAATATATTGGCTCAATAGCACTATACACAACGGTTCTCGTTATGCACAGGTTTGCATTCACTGTTCTGGTGATTCAATGCTGCTTTCTGAATACTTACACTAGGAAACTTCCTAGTATATATATATATATATATATATATATATATATGCATACTTCTTTTGACCTCTGGTTAAACATCGAGCTGCCCCTTACACCTACTATATATTTCTTTTCCTTTATTCAGGACAATACCATCTTGCACTATGGGGTTCAGCACGTGTATATAATATCAGGTAAATACCACCAAATACAGACCAAAATGCTAGCTTAACACTACTGCCTGTTGTTGAACCCTAAAATTACTCACAAATTGTAGTTACTCGTTTAACAATTGCTAAATCATGTCACACTTTCAGAGAAAGCTCTATACAGGATTTTTATCTCAGTTAGAACATGTAGAAGATACTATTAAAATCATGCCATCTCTAGCGAGAATTTATCTGTTTTGAAAATTCTTAAACTTTGCACCCTAGCAATTAAGATACTGTGCTGCTTTGTATAAGTTTATCACTTTGACCACATTTTGAGAATTGCAAAATGAAAGTATAACTGAGGAATATTACCATTCTAAGCGATTATATACTGCCATGAATATTCTCTTTTGTAACTATGTTTTCTAATGTATATATTCTACTGTCTGGTTTTTTATAGATGTTTTTTTCATTTTGCCCTTGAAGAGCCATTGTATGGCGAAACGCGCGTTGGGCATATTTGAATATGATGTTTTAAAAGGAAGCCACTTGGCTCAATACATGGAATGTTCAAGAACATTAATAAATCACGATTTTGCAATTTTATCTAGAGTGGACAATTGGACTCATTAATGCCTCATGTTGTGCACTATTCACTTCAACAAATCTGACTAACTGAATGGGGCCACACAAGTTCTGTGGTCTAAATATTTTACCTGGCCTCCGCCGCCAGCTTCAATGAGTGGCAGCCACCCTGTATAAACCATTTAACCAGCACCCAGTGAACGGTTGACGCGGAAAAATTGCCAACATTTATATTTCTAACTGACACCAGCCAGCTAGCAAAACTCTTAACTCAACAGCTTAATCATACAACAACCACAAAAATTTGGATGAACTGCATATGGTCACCCGACCATTAAACAAAGACCATCACCCCAAACAATCTTCTCTAACTAGAGAACATGGATTACAAAAGAGATAGAGTGGAAAAACCTAGAGCTATATTCTCAGGAGAAACGAACGCTAACAACTCTAACAATAATAACACCAGGATTTCGACACCTAGTCAACTGTTTATTCAGCTAGAACGCACGATTAAGAGAGAAATATCCAAATGGTGGGAAGTTTCGACACTACAGAACTATATTGAGAATGATATGATCCCACGGGGACTAAGGGACATGATCTTCCCCTCAGCTGAGAGCTTGACTTTTGAATGGGCCCAAAAATGGGAGAAGAACTCCACAGAGAGCTCCATGAACAAAATGTGGATGCTGATAGAATTGAATGAGGAACTCAGACAAGAAGCAGAGAAAAGGATAGAGGAACTTAATGACCAACTAAATGAGATGCAATTAGACCAAGACCTTCTGAATTTTAACAACAAAGAACTTGAGAAACGCATATGTAATTTTGAGAAAGATATTCAAAACCGGAAGCGGACTCAATTTAATCGGGACCAACAAGACTACAAAACTGGCAGAATATATACGTTTCACAAGAAGTATGACAAAGTAGGAGGTCTACCAAAAAACCAACTTTCGGAAATACCAGATGATAAAATCATACTAAGTGAATCAGACATTTCGGAGGCTGGAGGATCTAACAGCGACCTATCAGAGGCAGGCAGTATAGTCTCCAACAGCAATAGAACCAAGTCTTTCCTCAATGAAATTTACAAAATCCATAAAGTTAACAGACAGGGTCCATTACAAATTCCACCCAAGAAACAACCCATACCCTCAAAAAACGGGGATGCAGAGGCGGAAAAAGGAAACAAAGAACCAGACAAGGACAAAGACAGAGACAAAGGCGCCAGCAACAACCCAACGAAAGCCTCAGCGAGACCACCACGCAAACAAGTGAAATAACTGAAGAATCACTTGTAGTTAATCTATCACAAAGAATATTGACCCCCGACGAATCCCAAGTCCTTAATAAGGGACTATCTTATTGTCCTAACCGTAACATCGATTTCTTTAAGGTACAACTTGACCTTTATGAATTCTCTAGAAAATTGAAACTAAAGAACTATTTTCTTACCAAAACCCAAAATTCAATATACTGGACCAATTGTGCTTCAATCTGTAACCGACATTGAGGAAATCCATCTGCTCACCTCTTTAAGCAAAGCAGATAACGAATCTCACACTATTGAGGATACATTCTCTGAACTCGACATAGCCACGCATGCAAGTACCAGCACAGGACTAAAAAACAAATCCACTTTTTGTCCTCAACTAGCTCCTGGGAACCCTGTAGACACCTTCACGAACTTAGTGTCACAGGAATTTTACAAAATGGCAGCAGAAACACAAAGCAGGTCCCACAAATCTAAATTCAACCTTCCATGGAATGAATGGAAAGCTCTTAACGATCTCATGAGCAAATGACGACATCTGCATAACGGAAGCAGACAAAGGTGGGAATATCGTCATTCTGAACACCATCGACTATTACTCCATTGGATCCACCATGCTAGAAGATGCCACAAGCTACAAAAAACTAGCACAAAATCCTACTAAAGCGTTTCAAGTGGAACTCAACACCAAACTAAAGAACTGGCACCAACTGGGTCTATTGGATGATGATGAATTCTGCTATTTAAAAATCAGTACACCAGCTACACCCCAACTATTCCTGTTACCCAAAATCCATAAACCTGAGAGACCACCTGCCTGCCGACCTATTTTATCTGGTATCAATTCCCTTTGTGAGCATATGTCAGAATTCATTGACATACATCTACAGCCTTTTGTACAGAGTCTCTCATCATACATACGGGACTCCACCCACACCCTTCAAATTTTGGAAGGAATTCCTTGGCAAACCAACTACTTGCTATGCACACTGGATGTCTCTGCTCTCTACACCAGCATTCCACATACACTGGGCCTCAAGGCTTTGACTAAATTCTTGGGAACTAGATCAGCAAGCTATTATGAACAAAACAAGATGATTATCCAAATGACAGAGTTCATTTTGACACACAATGTGTTTTCTTTCAAGAAACAACACTACCTACAAATGTGCGGAACAGCTATGGGCACCAGGATGGCACCAGCTTATGCCAACCTCTACATGGGTAGCTTTGAAACAGAAGTTGCGTGGTCACCGAACCAACAAGATCTGGTGGAGAAAATTGTTCTGTGGATTCGCTTCATAGATGACATCCTAATCATCTGGGAGGGAACACATGATGAACTAGACCTTTACCACAACTATCTCAATCACAATAACTTCAATTTAAAATTCACCATCACAGCCAGCGCAACAGAAATAAACTTTCTGGACCTCAACATCTTTGTAGCTAACAATTGCCTACACACCAAAGTGCACAGAAAAACAACAGCAGTAAATTCGATACTACACTACCAAAGTTCACACCCGAAAAATCTGAAAACAAGCATACCCTATGGAGAATTGTTAGGGATTAGACGCATCTGTTCACAAGAACAAGATTTTGAAGAAACTAGCCAACAATGCCGCAACAGATTAGCCAAAAGAGGATACCCTCGAGATCTACTAGATAATACCAATGTTAGAGTTCGATCGATCCCAAGAACCAATCTTCTGCACAAACCAACTGGCAGACAGACACATAGTAACAACATCCAGGAGCCCATTCGTCTCATTCTTAACTATGCACCGGAACATTGGCAAATTCGGCAAGTACTAGACAAGTATTGGAACATTCTCTCAGCAGACTCTGAACTACTACCATTCGTAGGGGACAGACCCCAGATCTGCTACAGGAAAGTAGCTTCTCTAAGAAACAAACTGTGCAAACAAAACAAGAAAAATCCATCTGGTAATTGGCTCACCAAAAGATCAATTGGTTTTCACCCATGTGGTGATTGCAATATGTGTGAGTATGTGGATTCAAACCATCTACATTTCAAGGGCAAGAAAAGCAAGGTCTTTGACATCAGACAACACATGAATTGTAATACCACATTCACGATATACATGATCACCTGCACCTGCAAACTCACTTACATCGGCAGTACAAAAAGAGAAACCAAGCTGAGACTACAGGAGCATGTGAGGGGCATTATCAATCATGACCAGAAACAACCGCTCACCAAACATTTCTTACAATCGCACAGTGGTAAACCGGAGCTGACTTTCCAGGCCATCGATTGCATAAACATACCAACTCCAGGGAAAACAAAGATCCAAGCCTTGAGACAAAGGGAAGCTATGTGGATAAATAAAATCAACAGTATCCGGTATGGCCTAAATGATGACCATGAACTCCACAGCTATTTCAGTAATGAAAATCTCAAATAGAGATGACAACTTGATACCAACTACAAATCAATGACATTTTAAGAAATTCAACTTCTTGTAAACATGAACAAGGTTAGATTTTCAAAATGGTGGAAATCCAAACAGCTCAAGTACACAATACTGCATGAATTCGGCAACTTGACTCATAATTACCATCATACTGTTACACAATAATTTTGGAATGTCATACACTCCTTTATTTGAAGTGAGCCTTTACCATTCAAAACACCATCGTATTGTCACACTACACGTTCAGAGTGTTGGGCACCTCCTTTTAGTGACCTACTGTTGCATACACCACTGTACTGTTATACAACATCCTCAGAATGTCATGCAATTTTCTTTCTTGCTTTATGTGGGGACTTACTTATCCAGGTCCCAAACACAAGGTGCGACCACACTCCCTCTATGCAAGCCAGCATTTCGCTCTAGACTTCACTTTAAACTGCCACTTTATCATCGGCACTGACTTGACAATCTCCACCATATGGAGTACCATTTTTGACTTAAAATTTATCCTTGATTTCATTTTACCTTGCAACTCTGCTATGTACGTCTACCTGTTCATTATATCAGTCCTTTATATTTTTTAACTTTATTATTTCTTCCTCCTCATGCAAGGCACCTTATACGTATATATATATTTTTTTACCATGCCGCGGCTATCATATAACTATATGAATTAACATGTTTGTGCATTAAATACCTCCAGCCCGACTTGTTTGCCACTAGCTTTGACCCCCAAGGGAGAATTCTCCTTTTTTGACCGAGCGCCCCGCCGCTGTATTATTCTACCGCAACACACTGGTTCGGTGTGCTCCGATAGCTATTGGCCAGGACTCCGGTCATGTGACCGGGGCGCAGGCCTATCAAATTCTGGCATAGACTTCCTGTTTACATCAGGGGCTCCGATCGTCATCGCTCTTATTCTAAGACTATTGGATAAGACTTAGCCCATGTGACCCCACCCGGGACCTATCCCGACAACTCATTTATTTAAATGTACTGTCTCTCGTATGCTCGGCAATCATAGCAACCGGCTCAACCGGCGCTCCCCGGTGCAGACGTACTCCACAAACGCCTCCAGGTACGTGTCCGCTATCCCCTGTTGCCTTCGGCTTTTTGTCGACCACCGTGCCCACACAGGCGACGTCTCGTGCATGATTCGCTTGGATACTAACCCGGCCAGCATGAAATGTGGCAACAGAGATATTTTATCGCATTGTTCTGTGCCTTTACCGACGCTTTGGTTTCTTGTATGCAACTGTTAGGTGTTTCACAATGCTTATTCTAGCTTTCTTGCCAGGATTTCGGGCATATTTCTGACTGATCCCAGATATTAATCCGTCTTGATTTGACACCAGATCCTCGGCTTGCCAACTATCGAGTTGCACGGGCTTGGTAACGCTGTGCCAAATGGCGTGCGCCGGGCATAGGCTGTAGCCATGTGTTGACGCATCATTCATGCTTTCAGAACATCCTTATCAAGAAACCGCTTAAAATACACATGTTCATGTACTTTCCTAGTCATACCCTGAACTGCCCCTCTTATCTGGCATGTACCTCTCTTTTCCCTCCTTCAGGACAACACCATCTTGCACCATGGGGTCAAACGACTGTACATAACATCAGGTAAAGAATGCTAAAAACTGAGTTAATTGCTAGTTAAACATCATCGCCTACTGGTTACTTTGAAACCATTTGCAAATAGCAGCCACCTGACCATTATTTCAAAAACTGCTTAACATTTTTAGAGAAATTTCTATCTGGGACCTGCACTCTAGTTAGAATGCATAGAAGAGATTATATACATTTAGCCATCTCTATTGTGTACCTTCTGGTTGCCTAATCGCCTAAAAAAATCATTTATTTGTATAAATAAAATTATGCGCTGCTTTGCATGATCCCACTACTTGGATCATACCTTGAAAAAAATTGCAAAACGAATGAAGGAATTTTCGAGATTAATAGTGATGATGCACTGCCATAAACCTATTCTCTCTGTAGTCCATGTTCTCTAATGTATATATGTTTTATTGTCTGTTTTTTATAGATGTTCTTTTCATTTTGCCCTTGAGGAGCCATTGTATGGCGAAACGCGCGTCGGGCATATTTGAATATGATGTTTTAAGTAAAAAGGAAGCCACTTGGCTCAACACATGGAATGTTCAAGAACATGAATAAATCGCAACTTAGCAATTTTAATTAAGAGTGGACAATTGGACTCATTAATGCCTTATGTTGTGCACTATTCATATCAACAAATCTGACTAACTGATTGGCGCCACACAAGCTTTGTGGTTTAAATATTTTTCCTGGCTTCCGCCGCCAGGTTTCAATGAGTGGCAGCCACCCTGCTTAAATCATTTAACCAGCGCCTGGTGAACGGTTTATGTGGAAAAATTGTTCAAAAAAATATATATATATACATATATATATATATATACTTCTTTCTGGATGCTGACTCTTGCTTCCACAAACCAGGCCGCACTCGTGGTAATGTGCAAAAATATATTTTTATTCTTCTTTCATTTCACATTTAAAATCTACTTTCTTGCAGCGACGCGCGTTTCGCGGGCACCTCCCGCTTCCTCATGGCTGCTCATAAGTTAAAAACAACCCTGCCCCCATTTATATACACCAATCGTGATTAAGGTAACGTTCTGGCTTGTCTTCTATGCAATATATGCTGTTAGCATTGACGCCATCTTTGAGTGGTGAATTCATTGCGTGCCAGGTGTCTTTAAGCTGTGAATACTTACAAAGCACCCCTGTTCTCTGTGAAATATACATTCTGTGCTTATGTTGTTTTTTTCAAATTAATGCTATGCACTTTTGTCATAATAAGCATTTTTAATTATTTCTTTTTACAATTTGATAGCAACCCTCCATTTTATGGCACTTTCCCTTGTATAGCTCGAGTTTTTCTCGTCTCTTACTTTTTACTTCGTCATATTTCCTTATTTGGATTTGTCTTTCATCATGCTTTTATCTCTTTCTAAGTATGATAGTCAGTTCATCTAATCAAGCTGTTAGAGAAATTGCATTTTTCCTTTTTCTTTTATCTCTCTTGTTTTTCTAATATTATAATATGGTCCTGTGCTTCAGTTCATACTTAGTGATTATCAATTATTTAGTCATTTTTTCTATCTTTCATTTCTTCTTGTTCTTTTTACTGCATTGGTGTGCGGCTTCAATAAGTGTTTTTTGTCATTACTGCTTTTCGTTTTTCATTTGCCTTTTCTTGATTTGAAAGTAATTAGAGGTTGGTGTGTACCCCTTCCGTTCTCCTTACCTTCTGCATGCGACCTTAGGTGTGATATATATATACCTGCATATTTTGTCATTCGGCTAGGATTTTGATACTTCACTTGCCATCTCCATCTGTTGTTCTATGGGTTTTTCATCATCTAATCTACATAAATACATGAAGTTCCTGATCTCTATTGAGACCCTTCTCTACCGCTCTAAGTCTCAGAATCCATCTACTCTCCTTTTGTCTTAACTCATTTTCTCTGTTTCCCATTCTTGTTTGTTCTTCGATTCTTTCAACAGGAAACATTTCTAATTTCAGTTGTTGCATGTTATGTTCCTGATTGTAGTGTACTGCCAATGGGTAAGTGCTATCGTTGTTTTTAATCGCTCTAATGTGCTGTCTCATCCGTTCTTTATACTGTTTTGTCGTGCTGCCTACATAAATTAATCCACATTGACAAATTATAATGTAGACCACGAAATCTGATATGCATGTGAGTTGCTGCCTTAGTGTGTATTCTGCTGAGCCATTGAACCTGAATTTTTTTCTCTCTTCTGACGTGAATGAACATGTTATGCATCTTCTCTCACATTTTTTATATCCTCCTGTTGTGGATATTCGTGTATCTGCTGTTGCTACATTCTCCTTGAACTCACTCCTGCATACTATATCCTTTATACTCTTGTTTTTTCTATAGGAAGACTGTGGTTTTGCTGGTAGCACCTCTCGCAGGTCTTCATCTACCAGCAGTATATGCCAGTGTTTCTCCATGATCTTACGGATGCGATCTGCATCCATGGAGTATGTGGTGACAAATCTGACCTCTTCCTTCTGTGGCTCCCTGGTTTTTTCTACCAGTAACTCTTCACGCTTTTTCTTGCCTATTTTCTCTGATGCTGCAATCAGGCTTTGTTCCTTGTACCCTCTTTTTCTAAATCTGTTTAAACACTTTACTGTCTCATTCTGAAAAACCTCATCCTCTGTACAATTTCTGCGTAACCGCACTAACTCTCCATAGGGTATATTCTCTATGTTTTGCTGAGGATGTATGCTCTGAGCGTTTAGTAACGCATTTTTACTAAAATCTTTCCTGTAAGGTCTAGTGTGCAGATTTTCTCCATCTACATATATTTCCAAATCTAAGTAATATATTCGTGATAGATTCTGCTCCATAGTAAACTGTACATTCAACCTATTGGTGTTCAAGTATCCTACATATGCTTGTAGTTCCATTTCATCCCCATTCCATATCATAAGTACATCATCTATATA
Source organism: Desmognathus apalachicolae (assembly GCA_030264955.1). Lineage (NCBI taxonomy): Eukaryota > Metazoa > Chordata > Amphibia > Caudata > Plethodontidae > Desmognathus > Desmognathus apalachicolae. Next base: position 3,280 of record JASBQJ010516677.1, on the reverse strand, counting down.
GCGCCACCACACAACGACGTGGCCCAGCCATGCCTCCGCCTCCGGCCCCCAGGCGTGCTCCCTCTCATACCAACCCATGAATAGGTTGGCATAAGAGGGAGCAAACCTAGTGCCCATGGCTGTGCCACGCCGCTGCAGGTACACAGATCCCTTAAACAGAAAATAGTTATGTGTTAGTACAAACTGTATTGCTTCCAACAAAAATCTGTTGTGTTCAAAGAGACTCGCTGATCTCATCTTCAAGAAGTTCTTAATGGCTTCAATTCCATCTGCATGACAAATGCAGGTATAGAGTCCTACCACATCCATGGTGACCAGACGGTAGCCTTCCTTCCATGGGATGTTTGACAGCTCTCTAATTACTGTACTTGAATCCTTTAGGTAGGACGCCAATGTTTGTACGATCAGCAACAGAAAAACGTCTATATATTTCGATAGGGGTTCCGTTAGGGAATCACATCCTGAGACTATCGGCCTTCCTTTGATGTTCTCTCCTGGCACATGTTTGTGCATTTTGGGATTTATGTACAAGGCTGCCACCCTTGGATAGGCTACATTCAGAGCTTGGTATTCTTCCAATATCAAATCTGATTCTAATGCTTGCTTTAGGAAAGTTTGTAATTCTTTTTGAAAGGTTGTAGTCGGATCTTCAGTTAGTTGTTCATATGTTTCTATATCTGCCAACTGTCTCGTGACTTCTTGTTCGTATGTTTCAGTGTTGAGGAGCACTAGACCTCCCCCTTTGTCCGCTTTTTTTATGACTATAGAATTATCTTGTTTGAGAGATTTTAACGCCTCTGTTTCTTCCTTGGTACAATTCCATTTTTGTTTGGTCGATTTTTGACCTATCTGTGTCATGTCTTTTTGGACCAATTTAGCAAAAGTATCTATCACATTTCCTCCTCCCAAGTTTGGTGAAAATTTTGATGGTGGTTTCATACCACTGTCAACTGCCAGTGTTGTGGATACTTTCAACTCTTCACACATTCCTGCAAAATTGCCGCATTCTTCTTCCTCCTCTAAATTTGCCAGTGTCACTATGTTTTCAATGTCTTGAATTGTATATGATGATAAGTTCTCTTGGTTTCTGGCCTTTTTTGGTTTGGGCTCAATGTTTGCAAAGAATTTTTTTAATTTCAGCTTCCGAATGTATTTGTGGAAGTCCACTCTTAGTTCTACTTCGTCTACCCTCTTTGATGGTACAAATGAGAGACCTCGTTCCAGTATGGTAGTCTCATGTTCAGTAAGTACATGACTTGACAGATTGAATATGAGGGAATCCTCAGTTATGGCTTCTTGGCTAGTCTCTGTGATTTGGGGGGTATCTTTCTGAGACTTTCTTTTTTTGTTGCTGCTTTTTCCACCTCGTTTGCCCCTCCTTGTTTTTTGCTAATTTTTATTTTGTCTGGATATGGGCGTTTGTCTAAAAAACGTTCTGATCTCCTTATACGTGATATTTCCATGGCAAAGTTCATCCGTCCTGATCTAGGTCGCTTTTCTTCTCTATTGAGATCTACTGAGTCGACTTCACTTGAGTCCGGCTCTTCTTCTTCCCATGTCTCTTTGTCCATTTTTTCCCCTGTTGCTATGTCTAATCCTTCATCCTGATCTTCATTCTGTTCACTTGTTTCTTGTTGGTTACTATTTGCAGCACTTTCTTCCGGTGTTTTTTTCTTTTTCTCTTCATTCTCTTTTTGTTCTTCTTCCTTGCGGTCCTGTTCGTAGAGGTGATCATATTTTTTTGCATATGTATATATGCGTCCCAACTTATAGTCAATTTCATCTCTTTTGTATTTTGTTTGTTTCTTTTTACACAAGTTTTCCTGAAAAGATATCATATATTTGTCTAACGTGTCATAATTTCGCCTCACCACATCACCCCCATTTAATTCATCAATTTCATTTCTCCTTTCTTTAATTTCTTCCTCATGCTTTATCATACAGCGTTTTACAAATGCAATCCTCATCCTTATCATATTCTCAGATGCTAAATTTTCTTGCCAGCCCACTAGGAGTTCCTCATCTACATCGTCATCTGTAGGAAAAGTCATCAGCCTTAGTCCTCTTGGGACCCAATTGTCTTCTAGATAGCGTTGAAGTGTCTCACTTTCCCACCATTTTGATGCCTCCTTCTTACATACTCGTTCTAAAGCCATAAATCGATCTCTGATCGTAATCCCTTCATTTCTCTTGCTTTGGGGTGCCGCTTTTTCGCTCTGTTTTTCTTCTGGGCCACCCATTTTAAATGCCTCTCTTAGTAGTGCAGTGCGCTTCTCTTTGTAATTCGCCATCCTTAGTTTTTAATTTGATCACTTTAAATGCGCTATATGGAGAAGAACTGATGTTTCTCTTTCCTCTCCTTTTTATTTCTGATTTTCTTTTGCCTCTTGTCTTCTTTCGATCACTTCTCTTTTGTGTTTTCGGGTGTTGGTTTTTTAATTCAAATTTGATGCGATATGTTTAACATTTTCAACTCTTCCTATCTTTGTTAGGATAGTGTTGTTTCCTTTTTCTTCAGTTAGACTTTTGCTTTCTTTTTTATTAATTTGTTGTATTCTGCTTCCGCTTCTTTCTCCTGACAGTTTAAAGTTTTTTGTTTTTTTGTACAGTTCGAGTTATCTCATTTGGCCAGCCGTTACCTTTTCTTACTTTTGTTTTTTTATATATATGTTTAAGTTTTGAATTTTGTTTGTATTTAAATTTGTATTTGTCTCACAAGCACATTACTACTACGGATACCAGTAGGGAGATACTAATCCTTGTGTGCGATCAGTCTTTTTCTACAGGGCGGGATACTGGCCGTCAGACCGGGAACAAGCTACCCGCTCTCCCTCCACCCCCTACGGGGGCCGAAGGTTACCCTCCAGCAGCACTCCTTCCCCCCAAGAGTAGGTGAATCGTGGCGCCGCCCCTTACCTTAGGTTTTCGCCGCCCTGTCGCTGTGTCCCCTCTCGTGTCACCTCTTCAATGTCTCCCGAGCTGCCCGCTGCCATTCGTCATCTGTTTTTCACAACTCCGCCTTGCTTATCGGGATGGCTTATGCCGGTGTATATATATATATATATACATCACCAAGGTTAAACTGCATGCCAAATAACTACATGATACAAGAAAATAGACTTTAATAATTTAATAACTCTACTAAAAAAAATTGTGTTGGTATTGAAAATTGCAGTAGAGAGGGCTAAGGAAAGAGAAAGGATAATGACAAAACTCCCTTATTCCCCCCAAAAAATTTCGCTCTTTGAATATTTACAGTCTCTGCCAGCACAATTATTTA